>PVKA01020085.1:23361-41087 GCA_004027165.1 Ctenomys sociabilis | reverse complement strand
GCTTGGAGGGGTTGGGGACAGGGATCCGCGTAGCGCGTGTGGGAAGAAGCCAAAGGCTCTCCCTCAGACTCACCACCCTCTCACTGATCTGGGAAGCCTGGTGAGTCCTGTAAATTCGCTCTCACTGGGAGAGCTTGGCGCGGGATCCAGGAGGCCGCTGGAGTCAGCCACTGTCTCAGGCTGGTCTCTGGGGCTGGGCCGTGATAGGCGGGATGGAGCAGGATGACGGAGTCGGCCGCGCTGTCTCTGCCCGGTCTCAGGGGCTGGGCGGGGGCGGGCGGGATGGAGCAGGACGGAGGAGTCGGCCGCGCTGTGTCTGGCCGGTCTCAGGGGCTGGGCGGGGGCCTGGATATCTGCTTTTCTTGCAGATTAAGTATTTTCCATTCCTCAATACGTCATTGCCAAAATTCTTATTTGGAATTAATTGCTACCTGCTCATTGCAACTATCATAGGGTATTGGGACTTTCATCAGAGTAACTTGCTGATTCTTTCTGTCGCTAGTCCTTATGCTCCATACCAAATTACAAGTTACTTAAAAAAATAGAAATATGCTCTGCTGTTGAATTTTTATGCATTACCAAAGAACACATAATGGTATAGCATATTCTCTTAATCCCAGCTAAATTGAATCTAGTAATATATAATCTAGTAATAAATAGCAAAGAAATTGTTAGTGGGTTCCTTGGACAATTTGAATAGTTCTTTTATATTATTCAATGCAATTTAAAACCATAATCTACTACTAGTATGCTATAACTGGTAAGCTTTTTCCTGTTGGAAATTACAGCCATGTAAAAGCTTAGCATTTAATGATCCAATTTATTACCACTATTGCAATTTTGGTGGTTAAAGGCTAATTTTTTGATTCAATAACATCTAGGTAAGGGTATTTGCTAATGGAAGGAGAAATAAAGTCCTCATCCGCTTGTTGCTGTAGGTTGGCTGGGATGAGAACGTCAGGTCTGACTAGTAGGACTCCTAATTTAATTCTTCACTCATTATGCAGTATTCCGGGTGTACCACTGTTACTGCCACGGCCAAGAGCCTGTGAATCAACCCAGTAATCTCATTCTTTGCATGTACAGGCACGTTTTCAGTAGCAGAACGAGAGCTGGCATAAATGAATCTATTGATCCTTTTCAAAATTCGGCTACAGACCAATTTAAAATCAGATTTATTAGGTGTCAAGTGCAGCAGTTGTACAAGCAAGATCAGTGACATAATTAAGGGTACTATTGAATATTAGGAGGAAGATGAGAGGGTATTTTTTTCTGTTAAAAAGTAAGAAACAGTGGTCGAATAACATTAATTTGGTTGCCCATAAAAGCACAAGTCCCATTAATATTTAAGCCCCTTAATGGTTTCTAAATTCTGCCTGCTTGGCACTGGGACTGTCTGACAGGTTACATAATGAAGTACTTCCAAGCAAGCAAGGCTTTCTTTACAACTTTTTATTTAGAGATAGCACTCGTACTCTCTCCTCTAATACATCATACCGTTTTCTCACTACCTTTCTAAATAAAACCTCATGATAAATACATTTCCCCGGGGAGAATATATATATTCTACAAACTCATATATATATATATGCTAGAAAAAAAATAAAACTACTTTAATTTGTATTTATGAAACCATCTCATTAGGAAAAAAGTACTTGTTTATTTATATGAACAAATTAAAGACAAATACGTACAACCTAAACTTGCCTTCTTTTTCAACACAGACTGGATCGATCAACTATCCCATTAATAGAACCACGTATTTGATGCCCTTAACTTAAGGGAGGAAATGGTTCATGTGACTTAGAGTCTCAGGGGATTTAGCCCACGGTTGGCTGGGCCATGGCAGACACATAATGGCAGGGAACTTGGCAGAGTAACGCTGCCCAGCTCATGACTGGCAGGAAGTAAAGTAGAGCAACAGTGCCAAAGAAGGAGCCAGGGACCAAACGTAGACCCCAAGGCCACAGACTCATGACCCCCCAGACACACCCAGAAGTGCTCTCCACTAATTCCCTGGGACATTTCCAAGGCACTCAAGTTGACAATTAAGCTTTTCCAGCGTATGTAATGACACAGTAGTCAGCTTTGCATACATAAGTAGATTAAATTAATCATTTCAACATCCAAAGCACTTTCTTTCCTTTAAACTCAATAGACAAGTATCAGAATGGGCTCTTGATTCCATGACTGTTGGCTTATTTTATAAACTGCTTACATTTCAAAAATATCCATACGGAGGTCAGTGAGGTACCACAGAGGACTGAGCACCTGCTTAGGCAAGTGCAGGGATGGGGGTTCAATCCCCGGCGTCGTATGCTGTGCTGGCCCCACCCCCAGGCACACTGAGCTGGCCACCAAGACTGGCTGTGGTGGCACATGCCTGGAAAGGTTCAAAACAGGAGGATCACTGTGAGTCCAAGCTGAATAGTGAGACACTGTACCAAAAAAAAAAAAAAAAAAAAAAAAAAAAAGGAAAAAATCTCCATAAGAATCATTCCTAATTATTACTTAGGCATCTCTGTTTTTAACACCAGACAATTTTTCTTTTATTCAAATCTATTACTCTTTCTCCCCATATTACTTCAAAAATTTCAGTCTAAACTCTAAATAAAAATCCATTTGTTACATGTATTCTTGTGTCCTACATTGCCCGATTGGCTAAACCGTGTTTCTTGCCTTATTGATTTCCTGGTTTCCCTTTTATTCTTTCCTTGTCTCTCCCTTAGACTACAGTCACAGTAGCCACCTGTCATTTGAACAGCTGCAAGGTCACTCAGCAGAGCAGATGTGCTGACTCCTTTAGCTTTTTCTTAGTTCTCACCCTGGGTTCTAAGCTCCCAGCCAATTCTTGCTTTCTTTTTCCAACTCCTCTTAGCTGTTCACCAACAGGACATAAGGAGACTCATTTGATAGCACCAAGCACATCTGAAAAGGATGTCATATGCTCTAATCTCCTCTTCTAGATAGAATGCAGATTATTATCTGGAGCCCATTGAGCTTTCTTGGCATCTGAGGGTGAGCTATGTACTGAAGGGTGGGGAGTTAATAAGGTAAAAGTCACCTCTGATAATAACTTAGACACTCTACAAGCCCTCCTATTAATCTATGTTTATTTTAATATTTTTATATATTGAGTGTCTTGCTGGTCAAGAAGAGTCTGTCTCTCCCAGGAAAAGCTAACTCCTAGAAATAGTGCACAGCTTGCATGCTAGCATGCCCTCGCTGAGTCACGCCCCAGTCCTGAGTCCACAGCCCCCATCTCTTTCCTTATCCAGTTCTCTGACCCCAAACCAACAGTTTCCTTGTCATAATTCAACAGAGTCAGATACCAAATAACTGGGGACAGCCCATAGCCCCATAGTTGCTGATTCCAAACTGTTCACTAGCCCCAACTCTCCTGCCCACAGAAACCCCAGTTAGGCCATGGCTTGTACTCTTCTCCCACTCTGACCTCTTCCACCTCCCAGCCACACCCAATGCTTCCCCACATGCTCTGAGAGGCATCTCGAGACCCTCATTTCCACTACTCTAGCCCACAGCATGATAAGCATTTCTTTCACTGGCTTTGACCTCACCATGCAGCCACCAAGTCATCTCTAGAGACGAGGACTGGGCACTCATCATGGCTAGACTGTTTCGTCTCTGAGCTTCAGTGATATGACAAAAACACAAGCTGCTATGGTGTTTAAGTCGTTATTATTGTTGGCTTCTTTCACTTACAGTCCGTTGGTCTATACAGACACACATCATTGTTGTATTCTACAAACCCATCCAGTTGCCCACCTCAAACCTCCCCTTACTCTTCTGCTTGTTTTTTCAGATAATGTTACAATGATCTACCTAAACCAGAAGCCCAAAAATCATCCTAGAATCCTTGTGCACCTTTCTGTTCCACATGCAGTGAATATCCAGGGCTTTTTAAAACATCTTATCCCACCCTTTAAATATTTCTCAAATATATTTGTCTCCTCTTTTTCATATTAGTTTCCTCTGCTTTGAACTTCTTTCCTGTACTAACAAATTGTACAAAACTTGAAATAAGGAACCAATTACTTAATATGGCCAAAGAGCCTCTTACATGGTCTTAAGTCTCACACTGTTACTATTGAACCTCTTCTCTACTATTTTCTATTCTCCAGGCACAATGCCAGCCTTCCTGTTTCATGAAGATATTGATCCTCTCCTGATTTCAGAGCTTTTACACCAACTCTTCATGCTCATGGAAGGATTACAGTAGCCCCTCTCCATTTTGCAATTCAATCTTCATGGACTCATTGCTTCACTATATTGCAGGATTTTGCAGTACCACACAGTATAAGTATGTTGTTAAAATTACATAAGTTTACAAGTTCAGAAAAATGGTTAAGAACATTAGAAGTGTTTTTAAAAGTGTGGCAAAGGTTTATAAGTGTTTGGGAAGGGTTTATAAAGCTTTAAATGTATAAATACTAAAATAAATATAACATCGTTCCTTCGCTGAGTTTCACCTCTCGCGTGGGTATCTGGAGTGTAACTTCTACAATAAGTGAGGGGCCACTGCAATCCTGTCCCTGCGCTCTTCACAAGGTTTGCTCCTCCCTCTTCAAGTGAACTTCCTTCAGGAAATATTTCTGGTCACTCTGAGTCTCCTTGACACACACCTGTGGGCACAGCTATTGTGTGATTATACATTTTCTTTCTACCAAATATCACATCTGGAATCTTCTCATTTGAATACCATTTATTTATTTCTGGTCCATCTTCTTCATGAGATTGCAAAGATGGAGTTAATCAGTCTCTGTCACTTCAATGTTCTTGTAGCCAAATACAGAGGAGGTATGCAAATATTTGTAGAATAATTGAGTCAACGTTCCAATTCTAATCATCTTCTTCCTCTTTAGTCCTATCTTCCTCACTGATACTTGAATGATGTAGACAGGCCATGGAGAAATACTAATAAAATCTTTTCATGAGTTCAGTAGGGGCCTGAAGATATAGCTCAGCAGGACAACTGCCTGCCAGGAAAGCAGGAGGTCCTGAGCTCAATTCCTGGTCCAATATATAATTTAACTAGGAATTATATTTTGAACCAGGAATCCCCAAATTTTAGTGTTCTATTCAACACATTGAGCTAGCACATCACAGATTCCAGGCTTACCCTCAAGAGACTGGTTTGAGATGCCCTAAATACATTTGATATGCATTCAATGTATTAAACAAGTACTCTAGGTGATTCTGAAGGAGGCAGTCAAGGAATCAAACATAACATAATTTTCATCCATAACTTGGCCTACAAGATCTTCTATAACCCGATGCTTACCTGGCCTTTGGTCCATTTCCTACCCTGTTCCTCCTGAACTTTTTGTACAAACTAGGCTGGGATGCACCAGTTCCTCACATCATCATCATTTCATGTCTCTGAGCTTTTACTTCTGTTTTTCTTCACCTCGCCATGTCACTGAGTTGCCTCTACAATTCCATAAGACTCAACTTTTCCAGAAGTATTCGCTGAAGTCCCAGGAAAAAACTCTATACTATCAGACAGATCAGAGCCTCTACTCTGTTTTCTTCATCACTGCACAGCCACCATGTACAAGATTTGAACAACTAGTACTCCTAGTCTCATTTCTAACAATGATCTCGTTTGAGGTTCCAATCTGACAGTGGAAATAATTTATTTATAAAATGTTATGAAAATTATTAACTTTGCAGAATTTATGATTGCTTCTTAAACTATACAAATAAGTAAACAGCATCTGAGGCAGAATTGTATCTTTTTCCAGTTCTATCTTTTCTCAGTTTCCACTGAAAATACAATCCAAGATAAAAGCTTATGTGCTAATATTTTATTAGGAGTATACACTGTCAGCAAAGCAAAAGTGATGGATAAGGCAGTGAGCCAGGAAAAGAAATGAGAGAAAAATTAATAAGATGTTTTAATGAGCTGGCTACAACTTCATAATAAATTCAATTCTCATTATTCAGTATCACCAGGCATCGTCAATAGGCTGTTCACTGAAGGAGCATCTTCAACAGTCCACTCATAAAGAGAGAAGGATGTCTCTCTGTCAGCACTCTCCTCTTCCACCTCATTCCCCATGTGCAGCACAATCTGTGACATTGACAGGGTCTTCCCTGGCTTCTCAAAATAAGCTGCTGCCTTGCCACATGACTGGCCATTCTTGTTAGGCAATATTTCACATGTGAGGACAGGAATGAAGCTGTAGCAGGAACCACCGCTAGTGCAGCCCACACATGTTTGTGTCAGCTGCCAGCCCCTGCAGCACTCTCAGGATCTCTTAATAGGACTCAGGATGACGTTTAAAAGGCTTCAACTAACAGTATAACAGTGGTTACTCCAAAAAGACAGAGACAAAGCAGAAGTTCCTGCCAGCTCTTAACTGGGTCACGTTTGGGTCATCTCATGAGTGTGTGACTTTGGCTACATTATTTTTTGGTTCTTTGCATTTCTCTGGTACTTTAAACATTGTGAGCATTGTACTGCATAGGCCCTCACTCTTATTACAAATTTCCAAGGAATGTTGGAAATTTTTGTCTTAAAAGGCATTCAAGATTTATTCTCCTTCATTCTGTATGAGTAGTTTCAATTTTCTTATGGTTCTTTAAGCTTGTGAAACATTGGCTTGGTCTGTTTTACATCAGGGACTTTTGCACATGATTAAAATTTCAGTTAAGAGCCCTAACCCTTGGCTATATACAAGGACTTGCTGATCCCTAGGAGAAAACAGTAGGGAGATTTAGAAAATTAAGACAAGAGATAATAGCTGAGGTCAGGTGGAGGCCTCTTTACTTGAACAGTAAGGGTATTTATTTATAATCTTGCAAAGTCAGTATGACAAGAAAGGTTGCCTAGTGACTAATGACTGACATTGTCCAGACAGGATGTTTTATTCAAGGCAGAGACAGCTTGACCGAGTTAGGCAGCGTGCTCTTGCCCTGTTCTCACATATGTGATCAGTTTCCAGCTTCAGACACTCCCAAAAGCTGAACATCTTTGTTTTAGCCCATGCACGAATAGTTCAGGGATTGAGAGAAGGTCAGCCATGGAACTGAGAGAACACTTTGTGGCTCTCTTCCCTTGAGGATTTCACCCTAAATTATATGGGTCATTAAAACCCCTTTTTCTCACTACTCTGGACAGAAAAATAGAATCTGTATCATTTTTAGCTGCATACACATCCTTAACTCGATGGTGAGGATCTTCCCATTGTGTGAAATGCCAAGAGGAAAAAAAATAGTAAAGCCCCTTTCAAGCCTTTGAGTTCCTCAAGTTCGGATGATTCTTCTCCGCCATCCTGTGGTGTGGTTTATGTTTGAGTTATCCTGTTGCCTATTTATTTTGTGTTCCCACTTGTCATCAGCAGCTGGAACAGGCTGTCGTGGGCTTTGTTAAAAGGAAAAAAAAAAATTAAACCAATTAAGTTTGATAGAATCTGCTTGAGCAAAGCAAAGACACTGTGAATCAGGAAGCTCTTAGAACCAGTGAAGATTCTAAAAGCCCCAACCAACAATGTGCCCCGTCAGCATTTGTGGAAAAACAAATGAGACACAGAACACTACTTAACTGGTTATGGCTTATCAATCAATCACTAAGTTGGTTACAGCTGAACAAGTTAACTGGTTGCAATCTAATTAGTTGATTGTCTACAGGGCTTTCTGCATTGTACCAAAGCTTGGTTATTGCAATTAAATTCTGCATTAGGTTTTATTGGGTGCAGTCCAGTTCCCCAAGTTAAAATTCATGGCTTGTAGCAAATTTCACTTAACAGATTATTCCCCCCACAGTAGCAGAAACAAGGCGCTCCACCCATCTTCTTGATTGTTTACTCAGTAAGATCTACTGAAGAAATGGAAAAAGAAACACTTCAGTTTTTCAAATACAAGATCTTTCATTCAAAGTGAATTGGCTTCCCAGGTACTAGGAGGACTGAGGAGCTAAAAAGCAAGGCAGTAAAACAACAGACTGACAGACCAGAGCCAAGGCTACCAATTCTGAGCATTGTCGCTCTCAGAGGACAAATACAGAGCTGTCTGGCAGGAGCTAGGGTATCAGAAGATGCCCTGGTGGCTGTAGGAGAGGGCTTCGGGAATGCAGGAGCTGCAGAGGAGATCCACAGCCTGAGACGCTGCCAGAGGCAGAGTGGTTTGGAGTGAGAAACTGGCTTCTCTGGGTGTCTCTCCCACCTGTGCTTCCCACTGTGCAAACAGCCACAAGGGTCAGCAAAATGGAAAATCCTTGCAGAGAGAGCAAAGTGGGGGGATAGGAGGAGCAACGGCTTGAGTGGGGCTGCAGGGAATCCAAGTGTTGGCAATGTGAAAATATTAAAAGGTAGACCTTTTAAGAGGTGAGTGACGAGGCCATGGGGACTTCTCCCTACTGAGTGGAATCAAGGCCTTTTATAAAAGAGGTTTCATGGAACATTTGTCTATTTTTCCCTCTCTCCTTCTTTGCAGCCCCTCTTCTGAGAACAGCAAGGCCTGGTTATGAAATAGAGAAGAAGCTCTCCAGTGAGCACAGCAACTGGCAGGGCTCCTCGACCCGGGTGTTCCCAGACTCCTAAATCTGTTGACTGTAAGTGACCCAGTTTATAGTATTCTACTATAATAACACAGACTAAGATGCTCAGAAATCGGACTGAAATTAAGGACTTGAACAACACATCAGGGCATGCAAAATCCCAAATATATACCACTTTACCCCTAACTTTTTCTTTTCAGTACCGGGGATTGAACACATGGCCTCACATTTGTAGGCAGGTATTCTGCTGCTGAAATACAACCCCAGCCCCACTTCTGAAATTTTGAAACAGAGTTCACTAAGGTGCCCAGGCTGGCCTGGAACTGGCCAGGCTGCTGCCTCAGTCCTCCCAGTATTTGGAGATACAAGCACGAACCAACTTGACAATGCATTTAAAAACTGTCCAAATCTAGATCAAACTACTAGTAACATCAATTGTCTACAAGCTAGATATCTGCCAGAAATTAAGGAATGGCTAGACTTGAAATTATTTCTCAATTCAGATACACAGTGGTGTAGCTCCTCATCTGATGGCCACCATTGTCCTGCCCATATTTTGCCTCCACTCAAGGACAAAGGCTCCACTTAAAGCCAGGAACCAGGGTTGAAAGGAAACCCAAACCTGAGAATAACATACCGAGCAGGAAGAAAAATGAGGTTCCTCTTCCTGACTGAAAACCTCTAAAAATACGAATTGTAGTTCAGAGGAAAAGAAGCTCCTACTTCTTCAGCATTGTGGTACGAGTTTCTGGCACCGTGATTATTTTTAAACCTACACAGACATATTAAGAAAATAGATTAGGAGAGCTGGCAATAGATGCCTCTGACTTGCCTGAGATCATTCTTTATAATGGGGATAGGGCACTTTCTTTGTTGTAGTTTGGTTTTGTGGTTTAGATTTCACACCACACTATAGCCTCAGCCATTTTCATTTTGAATCTTACTAAGTCCCTAAGTTTCCCAAGCCTGACCCCAAACCTTGATCCTCGTGCCTCGGCTTCTGGAGTCCTGTAATTACAGGTGTCTACTACTGCAAGTGAGATCTTGAGTTCTTAGGAAAATTCAAAATAAAATTGCCAAAGAGAAAGAAGACTACACACTTTCCTTAAGGTCATAATCTAAAATATTTTGCAGTTCGATGTTCTTAAGATACCAAAATTACTCTATGCTAGTTTTTGCTATGTTATTATAACTTTAGTTGCATGAAATTGTAATGAAATGTGATGGTTCAGGATATGTACACAATACATACTGGCAGTGAGGGGAGTTAGTATTTCTGTCTCTAAATACTATTTATTAATATGAAATAATTACACATATTTATGTGATACAGTGTGTGCGAGTTGCTCAGAATGAAATCCAGAGACCTGAAAATCCAAGGTTAACATCTTTCTGATCTAAAGCTCCAGCTTCAACTGCATAATATTTCAAAACATATGTAATGTGTACTAATGAAATTGAGCTCCTCAGCATGTCCATCTTCATTTTTCTATTTGGAAATTTCAAGTACCTAGTCATTATTCATAAAGAACACAGTAGGCCACGAAGAGCTATGATCACCCTTGTGCTACAGAGCACCAGCACCTCTTGCTGCTATTTAATTGCACTTGGTACTTGCCACCCAATCTCTTTCTAAGCCTCATCGCCCACCCTTCCCAGATACTAATAATCATGGGTCCTCAATGAGATCAACTCTTTCTTTTGCTTCCACATATTAGAAATTACAATACTTGTCATTCTAGGTTTGACATCTCACTTAATACCCTCCAATCCCATCCATGTTTTTTGCAGATAATAGGGTTTCATTATTTTTAAGGTTAAATAATATTCCATTACACTTGCCTACATTTTCCTTCCCCATTCATCTGATGAGGGGCACCTAGGGTGACTCCATACCTCAGCTGTTCTAAGCAATGCTACAGTAAACATGGAAGTGCAGATCCCTGTTTGACGTCTATACTAATTTCATTTCCTTCAGATAGAAACCCAGAAGTGGAATAGCTGAGTCATGTGACAAATCTGTTTTTAGCGTTTGAGCAATCTCCACGGTGTTTTCCTTGATGGCTGTGCTACTTTACTCTCCAACCAAGATCTTGAGATTATTATTGCTCTACATCCTTGCCAGCTATCTTTTGTTTTTTGGATAATAGCCATTCTCACTGTGTTGAGATGAAATCTCTCTTTTTTAAAGATAGATAGATAGATAGATAGATAGATAGATAGATAGATAGATAGATAGATAGATAGATTTGGTACAGAGTCTTGCTACACAGCTCAGATTCATACTAGTTGATCCTCCTATCTCAACCTCCCCAGTGCTGGGATAGGCATAAGCCATCAAGCCTGGAGTCAATGGCCACCACCATGCAGGGCCAGGAATCTAATCCGGGTCCTTGCACTTGCCAGGTAGGCATTTAGACTGCTGAGCTATCCCCCAAACCCTAAAATCTCTTCATAGGTTTGACTTGCATATCCTCTATAACCAATGATATTGAACATTTTTATTCATTTATCAGCAATTTCTGTTTATTTTGAGAAATATCTGTTTAGATCATTTGTCCATTTTTTTCTTGAATTGTTTGGTTTTTGTTGCCATTAAGCAGTTTAGTTCTTTGTATATTACATATTAATTCCTTGGCAGATGAATATGTAGCAAATACCTCTTTATGCCCTAATAGGTTGTCTCTTCATTATTTGATTATTTTCTTTCCTATCAGAGGTATTGAAGTATGCTATAATCCCACTTATCTATTTTTGTTTTATTGCCTATGGTTTCAGGATCTTAGCCAAAAAATAACTTACACTTCTATACTGAGGTTTTGGCCCTATATTTTTTTTCTAGTAATTTCAGATCTTACACTTAGGTCATTGATAAATTTTCTTTTATTTGTTATGTATCTAGTTATTGCATGGCCTCACTACAGAGCTTGGATTTGCCATGATCCTCCTGCTTTCAGCCTCCCCAGTGCTGGGTTACAGGCATGTGCCACTGCACCCAGACTCTGTGGCTGGCTCACCACACCCAGGGGTAGTGCCAGGATTGAAGGATGGTCCCTGAGCTTGCCTAAGCTTGCCTAAGCTTGCCTATGCAGGCACTTTAGTCCACTGGGCTATCTCGCCAGCCCAGGTCTTTGATCAATTTGATGGATTTTTTTTCACAGAATTAGGAAATGGAGATCAAGTTTTAGTCTTTGCATGTGTCACCCCATATTTCCAACTGGTTTATTGAAGAAGCAATCCTTTCTGATGCTTATTTTTCGCACTTTTGTCCAGAATCACCTAGCCATGGATGTGTGGGTTTATTTCTGGAATCCCTATTCCATTCCCCTGCTCTATATATTGATTCGTATGCCAGTACCGTACTGTTTTGGTTATGACAGCCCTGAGACAGGAATTGTATTGCCCTCCACATTTTATTTTTGCTCTGTATTGTTTTGGCTTTCAGGGATCATTTGTATTTTTGTATGAATTTTAGTTTTGTGTACCTCAGGAAAAAATGTCAATGGTATTTTGGTAGAGATTTCATCAGTTATAGAGATTATTTGGGGGTGGTATGGGTATTTTAATAATATTGACTCTTCCATTACACAAATATGAAATATCTTCATTGTGTGTGTGAATACATACAATTGTCTCTCAGTCTATATCTTTCATCAGAGTTTAGTCACTTACTGTGGAGATGTCTAGTTAACTTGGTTAAATTTATTCCTCTGAGTGGGGGTATCGACTGTGAACGGCAGTTCTTTCATGACTTCTTTCTCAGGAAGTTCAACATTGATTTATAGAAATGCAACAGATTTTTGTATATTTGTTTTATATTCTATAACTTTACTGTATTTGTTTATTCTAACAGTCTTTTGGTGGAGTCTTTAGGTTTCTCTCTATACAGAATTAAATCTATAAACAAGGTTAATTTAACATGACCCCTTCCTGGTTGTCACTTCCTGTTTCTTTTTCTTGTCTAGTAATTCTGATTCATACATCCACCACTATGCTGAGTAAGCATGGGAGGAATGGACACCTGTATCTTTTTCCTTTTTTAAGATTTTCTCCATTCAGTATAATACCAATTGAATTATATTCTTCAACATAATTGTTGCAAGGTTTATAATCCTGAAAGGGTCATGAATTTTACCAAAGACTTTGTTCTACTGATATTTTTGTTGATTTTCATATGTGGTGCCATCCTGGTGTCTCTCAGATAAAGACCATAATAAATTGTCCTTTTGATGTGCTATTGGATTCAATTTGCTGAAGTTTTTTGAAGATTTTTTTAAAGAGAATAAAATAATAAAAAATAGAAATGATTCAGAATTTCAAAATACAAGATGATAGGAATTCATCTATAGCTTTTATATTGTATACTGTTGTCTTCAAAATAGTTGTTCAGATATAAGCATGTAAAATGGGTCAAAAATTGAGCATTACCTGTTCCTTTCAATAAGCCAATAAAAATTAGTGCTACACTTCTTTCTTGTCTTTTCCTCCCAGTTGTCCTTTCTTTTTGAGCAGTTTATTTCCCTTTCACAATACTGTATAGTTCAAATTTTATTTACTTTTTTAGATCCTTACAGTAAGGAGACAATATGATCTTTACACATGCAGGTCTTATTTATTTTCTTATGCATTTGATCTCTAATTGCATCCATTTACCTAGTAAGGCCTCAATTTTATCTTTTTTCATGGCTGTGTAATACTCCATTTATAAATATAACCCATCTTTCTCATCTGTTCCTCAATGGATGGACATTTGGGTTGTTTCCAAGATTCAGATGTGACAAATTGTGCTGCTATAAACAGGTGCACATATATCACTGTGGTATGATGTTTTCAATTCTTGTGCAAAAGTACTCATAAGGGTCAAATGGGACCTCCAATCCTAGTTTCTTGAAGAATCTCCACACGATTTCCATAGTGGGTTGTATGACTGCATTCCCACCAGCAAACGAGAAGGGTGTTTTCATCCCCACAGCCCCTCCAGCACTTGCTGGTGGGTGGCTTCTGGATGCCAGCCGTCCTTTATGGGATTAATAGGATCTCAGAAATTGCATTGCTCAAATGACCAATGATGCTGAAAAGTTTTTCATATATTTATTTGCCATTTGTATTTCTTCATCTAAGATGCCCATTTTTGGATTGGATCTTTGAATTTGGCTTGTGTGTCTGATTTTTTCTCCTAATGGTGCACCCACTTTCTAACACATGTCTCGACTTTTTCTTTCTTTAAGGCAGGGTAGTGCTCCATGCAGTGTAAATGCCTCATTTTCTTTATCCATTCATCCACTGATGGACATATACCCTGCTTCCAAGATTTTGCTGCTATGAATTTTGATTTTTTGAATTATTTATATGTTATAGATAGAATTGTCTGGGGGACAGTGGCTTATTTTTTTTTTCTTTTTGCTCTGTTGATGATTCATTTTGATATACAAATTCTTTACAATAAGATAAGATCCCAGTTATTAGTTCTTTGAAGCATTTCCCATGCAGTTTGGTTTTTGCTCATGAACTCCCCGCCTACCCCTAAATCTTCAAGATTTTTCCTCCTTTATCTTCCAGTAGACTTAGGGAATTTTGTTTTAATATGTAGTTGAAGAGAGATAAGGTGAAGGCTTCTTCTTGAAATCAAATTTGCCCTATGGATTCTATTCAGCTCCCAAATGGTGCTCCAAGCTGTGAGGATTTCTGGATTCCATGGTGATATGCCTGGCCACGAGTTTCATTTATGCCTTTCCTCCTAATGTGGGGATCCACCCCCCCCAACTGGGGAGTATGGGCCATGGTTTCTCGGTACACTTCCATCCCAGGTCCCTCTGTCACAAAGTGTCCCTCTCTCTCTTTCATTGAGTTCCAGGCCTCTTCCTGGGTCATTGACCTCAAAATTCAGCTCTGCCCCTGTTGCTTTGATTCTTCTTTGTGAAGGAAGAGGAAACAGAAAATGCCAGCCATGTCTGTTTCACCACAGCTGAGTCTTCCTCAAAGCATTCTTCTAAAATAGCTGACTTATATACAAGTAATATCCAATATCATTTTTAAAATATTTTAAAGATATAATATTACAGTGAAACATATATTTGTGTTTATAATGACACAATTCATAGTAGCAAAATCTTGGAAGCAGGCTATATGTCCACCAATGGATGACTGACTAAGGAAAATGAGGCATTTACGCAGCATGGAGCACTACCCTGCCTTAAAGAAAGAAAAAGTTGAGGCATGTGTTAGAAAATGGGTGTACCTTGAAACTAAAATGTCAAGAGAAATGAATCAGACACACAAGGTTAAACATCACATGGTTTCTCTATGAGAACCCCAAAGAATAAACAAAGCCCATAAGCCAAATTACAAGAAGTAGAAAAATAGAACTTGCTCAGGTAACAAAGGGTCAATAAATGGAGGCAGAGGAGAGGAAGGGGGATGAAGAAAGGAGTGAAAATGTGCCGTGAACATGTGCTGGCTCCACACGAGCAATGTGGACAGCATGAACTACAGGCCTGGATCAGTGAGAAAATTCTCTGTTGCACAAGTAATTTTAACTAATACCACATTTTCTGAAAAGAAGCAATGACAATGGAAGACAGGATGGAAGTTTGTGTTTTCATTATATTCCATTCATATCCTTCAGGGTAAATATATAAATCAGCAAAGCTCTAGCCCTAAGGTGATCCTTCATGTCTTAGCACTGAAGGCCAAGTGCTTTAAATTGTTTACCCCAAAAAGTATTTTTATATATAAAGTTAAACAAACACAAGAATAAAACACTAAAATATTTTAGAGAAATAAAGTAGGGGTTTAGTTAAGAATGCATCTCCCAAGATAGAATTATGCTGTGTAATTTTAGACCAGTTAATAGCTATGCAATTAAAGTTTCCAAATATGCCAATAGCTCTCAAGTCCCCAGCCATCAACAGGGAAGTGGCATAGGTTCATGTGCAGGGCAATGCCAGCCAGTGTCTGATCTGGCTGCACGGCTCTAACATAATAAGAATAGCTCACCATTAAATAGCTCTAGCTTCACCCTTTGTTGCTACTGAGTCCACCCTGACCTGTAAAACAACCTAGGTCAGAAGTAGCTGGTAATTTGTCCTTAAGAATAAATTTTTCTTTTAGACACAAAAGCAATTATAATAGACAAGCTGGAAACAAGGCATGCATCCTCTGTAACAATGTTTTGTGGTACAGATGCATTTGAGTATGCATAAATAGTTCAGGAAACATTCAGAGTTGAGATTAACATTTCCAGAAAAATCATGAACTTGCCTTGATGCCTTCACACAGATAGTCTGGTCAATACAGTGTTTTGCAAGAAGATGTCATTTATCAGCTTTATCATAACTGAAAACAGCATTGTCTAATGAAAAATGATATTCCCTTGGGATGTAAAACTAAACAAAAATGTGGAAAGGTCTATAGATAGACTATAATTGCTCCAATAAATGTAACTCAAGTGTACTGAGAGAAAGACAGAGAAAAATGGAAAGAACAAAAGAAGAATTGCAGGAGAAGTAGGAGAAAGAGAAGGGGAAATGGATTTAAACAACACATCCCCTTTTCTTCACAACCTTAGTCATGTTTTATCTTGATACTGTCTATGTTTAATTTTCTTACTTTGAATTTCTATGGATCTCATGGAAGAAACATAAAATTACAACACAATGGATTGATGAAGGAATCACCTTAGTATGTATTGTTCAGTGTCCACTGAGTAAGGTTTACCCAGATGCATTGAAATCTGCAGCTATTCAAGCCCTTTGTACAAAATGTATTTGCGTGGAACCTAACATATTCTCTCTCATACTCTGTCACATCTCTATTACTCAATTATAATGTCTAATTCAACATAAATGCTACATACATAGCTGCTATATTGTGTTGTTTAGGGAACAATAAAAAGAAAATTCCTGTACATCTTCAATACAAATGCATGTTTGGGGTGTCTTTGATCAGCAGTTGGCTGAGTCACAGATGCAAAACTAAGGGGTATGGGAGGCTGCCTGTGTGTTTTGCACTGACTGTGGTCATCAGGTGTAGTCCCTCATCTTCCCCCTGGTGCCACTGTGACTTCAGTTGCCTGGGCATCATTACTATCAGCTCCAAAATTTGAGAAGCTCCTATTGGACAGCAAACTTGAACATATCTTGGTCCCATGCCTCTCCTTTTAGAAATTCGCCATCTTGGGCAAATTCAAAGAACTTTACTAAGAACCAAAGTAAGTCCCAAAGCTCACTAAGCCCAGACACAGATCCAAGGTTCTGTGATTTGTATCATACACAGAATATTTGAATAGACAATTCATAAAAAACAGTATGTGAGTGATATCAGAGTATCTAATAATCATGTAAACATAGAATTCATAACATCATTAGTTAAGGAGATAAATCATAATAATGCTGCTTTACATCCAGCAAAGATAACTAGGTTAAGAAAAACTGGCCATAACACAGACTATTCAATCTAAAGTAGAGCAGACCCTCATACAGACAGCAGAGTGCAAACTAGTAAACACTGGAAGATCATTCCATTATTTCTGTAGAGTAAAACATGAATTAGTCACATTATCCAGCATTTGCTTAACCTTTCCCCAAAAGAAAGACAAATATGCTTGTAGACTAAAATGTCCACCAACACTTATTTGAAATAAAAATGGCATCTCCATGAAAGGAAAACCACGTGGCAATAAAGGGTGTCACACCACTGGCACACAGCACGTGTGTGTGGTGAAACCTGGTCAACGACACTGATAGAAAAGGGCATGCAGTATTTTTATTCTGTCTATGTGGCACTCTTTTTAAAAAAACTAATGTTGGAAGACAAATCAGTAATTTTCAAGGCAAGGGAACAAGGGAAGGATTGCAGGACTAATGTCCCCAAAAGTACATTGATAATGGGAGTGATGAAAGTGTTTATCTTATTTATGTTAGCGGTTAGTAAGTGTAAGTTTATCAGAAACATCAAAAATGATGGATTCATCTTATTATGTGGAAATTATGCTTGCCTCAAGTACCACGCTTTCAGAATTGTATTTTTATATTTATGTCTATAGTTGTCATTAGTTATATACATAATTTTATATATTGTCCCATATTGCTCTTGTAAAACATACTCAGGTAGATAGTGGTGTTGCCATCTCTGCAAAAATGATGAGTTGAAATGGGGCTCAAACATTCAATAATATTTAAAATAACAATATCAAATGATTTATTAT
>PVKA01020085.1:0-23261 GCA_004027165.1 Ctenomys sociabilis | reverse complement strand
TATTAAGTATATATAATATATTAATATTTTATTACATGGAATTATATATAATACTTCATAATATTTACTTTATATAATTATTATAGGGGACAGGGAGATAGCTCAGTAGAATAAGTACTTGCCTGGCAAGCTCAAGAGCCTGAGTTCAATCCCCAATTCCACCAAAAAAAGTCTCAATTATTATACATTATTTTATGTATTATGTATTATAATTCTGATCTATAAATGCATATTATTAGACTGTATACATTCTATTATCATATATATAATCTATTATATTTATGTGTTATATAAATTAGAATAATATATTTTATATAATACATTATAATATATAATAGAAATATTGCATATAATGTGCATTATTGCATTTCATATATTATAATTATATATGATTTGTTACAATGTATTACATGTAATGTGTTTATTATATATAATGTGTATCATAATTATAACACTAGTACTTGTTATTAAAATATTAAGTAATATAATATAAAAATAGTAAGTGATATTAGCCTTGAAAGGCATAGTTAGCAAGTTACTGCCCCATGCTAAACTTGTTTCTCTCATAACCTAACCATCTTTGTACCATCTCACTCTCTAATCTCTTAAGCCTTCTTTTAGTCAGAAATACAAGATAGCCCTGGTTGCTATCTTAATTATTCTATTGTTATTTTATTATTGACCTAAAAGTCTTATTTATAACTTTTGAAACAGAGAAAATTATTGCAATTATCTTTGCTTTGACTTTCATACCTCCGTGTTATGCCCTAATTACAACCTCACCTAAATATTTTAACTAACAAAGTTACAGCATATATTGGTTATTTTAATTTTCCACTATCTGATAAAATGCCTTTTGATTTTATTGTTTGTTTTTGTGGAACTGGGGATTGAACTCAGGCCTTTGCACTTGCCAGGGCAGTGGTTATTTCACTAAGCCATCTTCCTGGCCCCCTGATTTTGTAACATTAATTATATGTTCTTCAACTAATAATTGATCTTCTTTGCTAAATTTTTCTAAGAATATTCTAACCTGTCTTCCAGCCTCTACGCCACTTGCTTGTTTAGCATTTGTGTGCATAGTCCTAAGAATGCCTCCCACAATGGCACGAAAGGACGCATGTGTATAGCAGCAGATTCTATGAGGCTTTGGACATGGTTCCCATCCTGTGTTATTTGTAGTCTGCCTAATAACACACTCACAACTTGTAGTCCACTCTTACTGGTGGACATCTGCTGATGCCTACTAACTTCTTGAAGCACTCAAAAACCCAAACTTTATTAACCTTTCTGTTTTGTTTTAGTAAGGGCCATATTAACTTATAGTATACTCTTTGAGAAAAAAAGTGTACTAATCCTGTAAAAATCACACAGTAAGTTTGCGCCACCTCCCAAGGCCAATGCAGCCATGCTGTGCATCACATTTGTGTCCACAGCAGACTGCATATGCAGCAGTGATCTCCTACGGGTCTGATGTAACTCGAGTAGAAACAGAACTGAAGAAGGGGCAGAGGAAACTGAAGGAGAAGAGAAAGGACCCTTGGACCACTGGCAGCGAAGGTTTCAGCAGAAGTTTGTGTAGACCTCAATACGTTCTAAAATACTTTAAAACATAACCCCCTAAGCCTGGAAGAATAGACGTGGTGCTCGCTGGGGCTGCACGGAGTCTCCTTGACCGTCTGGAGGTGCTGCTTTACCAGAGCCGCTGCTATTTACCAGCCCACAGCTCACTGACCCTGTCCTTCCTGGGAATAGACACAATTGTATGTATTTATCATGCACCATCTGTCTGTTTTGACTATCATACACACAGATGCTAAAAGAACAACTTGCTTAGGGGTTGGAAGACAATTTAGAATATTCTTAGAAAAATTTAGAAAAGAAGATCAATTAATTAGTTGAAGAACATATAATTAAGATTACAAAATCAAAAACTACATGATATTTTGGAATATATCTACATTGTACAATGTATGGCTATATCAAGTTAACTAGGGAAGATGTTGGTCAAAACTTTAAGGGTTTGACTAAAGAGGAAAATCAAATCAAGAAATGTACAACATGGTGACAATAATAAAAAGGTACTCTTCCAAAAAATTCTAAGGATAGAATTTTAAGTTTCTCTTTGGGTTTCTCAGGAGCTTTCCTTCTGTGAATGTGATTAATGGAGTGGTTCACCATTACTGATTTAAGTCCATCTTCAGCTCCTCTGATTGCTGTGGGGGTTGAAGGTTAGAGCAAAAAATTCTAATCACATAGTCACTTTTCCTGGCAACCAGGCTCCTGTCCTTAGGGGCTTTCCCAAAGTCAACTCATTAACATAAATTCCAGTGTGATTGAAAGGAACTTAGGAATAATGAGTGATGTTCTTTTCACCATTATGGCTCTTAGGAGATTACAAGGGTTATAGGGGACCTGGCCAATAACCAGGGACAAAGACCAAGTACATACTTGCTGTGTCACAATAGTTCACTGGTTTCAAGCCATTATCAAATCATGGATAAACCATACAGAGTTAGTTTATTTCAGCGGGTAATTTTTAAAGCTTCACTATAGACAACAGTAACAATATCAGCAACAATACCAAGAATATGTTGTCACCCCCAGGCCTGCCGTGCCAGCCTTGCCCCCCAGGGAATACTAAAACAGCAAATGAGACTAAGCATGATGGTTCATGCCTGTAACTTCAGCACTTGGGAGGCTGAAAAGAGGACGATGACTATGAGTCTGATCTACACAGTGAGACCCTGTCCAAAATTAAAAAAAAAAAAAAATGCTGTCAGATTTATAAATGTTGCTTTTGGATTTTCCCCAAAACTGGTCAGCAAGTATCTCACTTCATTTTGCCTTAATTTATTTCCTCAAAGAAAGCATATTGCTGTTCCTAAGACTCCAGCTGCAGCAAGGGAGCTGATGTAGATCTTTGGGAGTTCTAGAATAACCACTGTGGCTCTAATTAAAGTGACAGCCGAACACCTGTCTACCCACACTGTTTGCAAGGCTCTGCATCCACACTGTGACATCCAAGCCTGTGCCCACACACATTTACATGTAATCCTCTGGAGCCTTTGAAAGCACTGTCTTTATTCTCCATAGATGCTATAGGCTCTGCAGAATGGCATAGAATAACACACCACCATCTAAATAATCTGCTTCAAATTCCACACTCATCTCTTCTACCTTTGGATCTTCATTTCTGGGCTCAAAAACCAACAAATGTGCTCAGTACTTCAACAGTGCATTCAAAGCAATAAATACTATCATGGTGTGTGCTATCCAAGTGGTTTCACGGGGTAGGCTTCCTTCTTTAAACCCTTTGAAAGCAACATTCCTCAAAATATCGGCATGCCCTGCCTCGTTTAAATTCTACTCTAGCAATTTCCTTTGGTGCAATGGGAGCATCAGTAAACACATTGTCATTGACAGAGGAAGCAAAATAAAATTATTTGCTCCAAAGACACGTGCTGTCTCTGAAAGTGCTGAAGTAAAAGTCTTTACAGTCTTCCAAAAGCCAATCTTAGGAAAAGTCTGTGCATTGAGTGAGAATAGCAGATTATTCTGCCTGTCTTTGAAGTGTAGCTTTGAACACTGGCCAACTCATCCTCACAGGGCATATTGCTGAGATGCACTCCAGTGAGATGTGTCACCACACCACCTAAAGCCCACCACAATAACTAACTAAACCCTCGTGGAACCATAGTAGCAACTATATTCTCCCACACCAGAGGCCAGCTCTGGAGGGCAGCACAGAAAGCCCAAGGGCCTTGAAAATGAGGCTTGGGTGGACCCAAGGTGAGACATGTTGAGGCTCCACCAGATGAAGCTCCTCCTCCCTGAGGTAGTGTGCACACTGCAGGCTCTGTACCGAAATCCCTGAGAGAGTCAAACAACTGTTAGAAACAAAAGTTGATTTCAGCTCAGTTTTCACAGGTTTCTGTCCATGGTTAATTGGCTCTGTTGCTTTGCGTTCCTTTTTGAGAAAGATCGTCATGGAGGAAGCATATATCAGAAGAAGCTGCTCCCTTCATGGAATCACAGAAACAAAGAAGAGGGTCAGGGTCCTAATATCCCCTGCAAGGATGCTAGATCCTCATGCTAGATCTCGTGTCCTAAAACTCCCACCACTCCCTGAGGCTGGGGACCAAGACTTTCATTTATTTAAGAGGCAAACTATAGTAGATCTCCAACACCCAGATGTGCCCCGAGACTCATGCCTGACTTTGTTTCGGGTCGATTAGCGTTGCCACCTTGAGAACACAGCTTTGGGTTGGCTTTCAGGGAGAACAGGCAAGTTGGCGCATCAGGCCTCCATATCCAGAATCCACTCCTTTCTGATTGAATTACTTCCTCTTTCCAACCTAGTCAGGAGCTTCTCCTTGTTCTGGAGTTACCAAGTCTCCTCCCCAACCTGAGACTTTTCATGTCACATTCCTCCCATATTATTGTTTTTGTCCCCCTTAATGGCCCTCACAAACCCTACTATGCAAGTCCTCTTGCTCCACACTATTTCTGTCACTTATTCATCTCTTAATTTCATTCTACCTTCCCCATCCTGGACCCTAACCACAGTTTGCTAGAGAGCTCTTCCTTATCCTTTTATCCAGAAGGATATGATGAATTAATATATGAAGGTAAGACAGCTAAATTATTTTCTTAGCAAAATTATGTAATACTAAAGTAAATGCTTATGTTCTTTCATCTGTTTTGCAAGCTTATTTCTGGTCATCTGAGCAACTACTTTGAAGATAATGACATGCAATATATTAACCATTGTTAACTCCCTATCATCTCGTTTTGAAATTCTGTATCATTTTGACGTTTTTTCTTCTCTTTAAAATAAAAAGATGGTCTCCTAATGTTTTTAAATCTCAAAAAACAATACTTAAACGAAATTCAGTGTTTTAGAGTAACTAATTCTCTTCGTTAGCCCCTTCTTGGTACCTGAGTCTAAAACCAATTGTACTTATGACCTGAAAGAATTAAGAATCTTGCCCAGTAAGCAGCATGTCTATAAATTAATAAGATACATTATCAATAATATGCTCCTCTAATAATATACCTGCCCCTAAATAACTGAGTCCTCACTAACAGTATTATACTTAAGTATGATATCTGTCTTTCTAAGTGCAATTTATTCTTTTTTTTGTACTGGGGATCAAACTCAGGACCTTGTGCTGGCCAGGCAGGTGCTCATGCCACATGATGTGATATGAGCTGTCTCACCAGTCCCTAATTCATTGTTAGGGCTAAATTTTCAAATCCTCCTGTATGAACGTTATCTTGGCTGAATATATCCAAGGCTTTGTGATGCTTTGTGCCTACTATAATCTTCCCACTGGTCTGCTTTTCCTGAGACCATTAAGTCCAGACATATCTGATCTGGTATTTCAGTCATTTGTGGGATTAAAACAGCAATGCATTCTATCTCCCGGTTTTGTAGGCTGACTGGGCTCAGCGACACACTTCTTCTGCTGGTCTCATGGGTCACTCACACATCTTATATCATCCATCTGCTTCACTAGGGCTACAAAGATTAAACAATCTCATACATCCCACTTTTGGAAAATGAAGGCAGAATGCTAATTTCTTGGAGTTCAAAGCAATTGTGCTTATTTTAGGGTGATATGTTCTAGTGATTTCTTTTGGTCCCTCTGTCTTCAAGAGAGCTTGATGAAGGTGCCATCCCAAATTGTTAATATTTGACCAATCCAGCCCTCAGAGGAGAGTGACAACTGGAGCTTGGCATGTAAGCCCTGTTTGTACACTCAGAGTGTGGCCAGGACAGCCCATAAATGGTGTCCTTTATGAAGGTGACTCTGTAGGCAAGCTACAGCAGAAGATGAGGAAATCCACAAAATATGGTATAATCAAGGCGCCCAGACAGAGTGAGAAGAAAATGCAGAACTCTGATATTTAAGTTTAAGTCTATTGATGTCAATGCAGTGTAACATAGGACCTGCCAGGTAGCTCAGTGGATTAAAGTGGCTGCTTTCGCAGGCTTAGTGACTGGGGTTCAATCCCAGCCTGCCACGTTGGCTCCTCCCCCAGGGCACGCTGAGCCAGTGATTGAGACTGGGCATGGTGATGCATGCCTTACAATCCCAGTGCTTCGGAGGCTGAAACCAGAAAGATCACTGAGAGTCCAGTCTGTGTAATGAGACCCTGTAGACCCTGTACTAAATACATTAAAAAACAAAAATAAAAACAAACAAAAGTAATGTAACAAATGCTTCAAATGGATTATGTTTTACCCCCTTTTCTGGTCCTTTGATGCAATTATGAATACAGTAAGCCACCACTTGTGCCCTGTGCACTTAGAAGTAGTATATTTTATCCATCTCATAATTCTTCCTAAATATTGGCTATTTTAAGGAAAAATTAAGTCATACATTATCATTTTACATTTTCTAAAGTTAATTATTTCCTAAAGCAAGGGAATCATTACAGATGAGTCTATATTTCTTTATTCTAATATCTTTCCCCAGTTCAAATGAGTTTACACACTAATGAGTGTTAAAAATAAAATTTTAGAAGCATTTTCAGGACTAATCCTGACTCCATCTCAAGAAACATATTCTCTTAATGTCTAAATGAATAAATATATTGAATATAAGTATTGATAAAACAATTAAGATAATCATTTAGGTTAATTAGAACATAAATGAAACTACCTTCTTCTATTAGATTTTTATATTAACTTTGATATGAAACCTGAGATGATATTTAAGTTGAATACTCAAGAAACAACAAAAACAATAAGAGGATAAAATGTTAACAGAAAATAAGAACCATAACTTATACATAGATTCATAAAAGGGGCCCACCTTGAAAGGGAAATTTTTGCTTTGGTAAGATAAAAGAACTATGAAAATAGTCTTAACCATGACAAAGGGAATAATTTATATCAAAATCCTTTGGATTTTGATATAATCACATATTGGATTTCACTTCTCAGAGGTCTAGAGGAAAAGGTTATCTACTAGAAATGCCCAGGGCTTCTTTCATTAAGGCTTTAAGTATATCTCTAATTTGAGTGAGTTCATTATAGCATAATTATCCAACTTTATGAAACTCTGTGGATAATTCCAGGCCCCAAACACACATTTCACTAAATATCTTGATCGTCTATACTTCTTCTGATGTATTAAATCTAAGTTTAAAAAAAATATTCAAGGTCTTTTAATGAAATGTGTTCTAACACAGTTGAAAATCAATTTTTGTATGGTTTGACCATGTCATCCTAAAATCTAAAGATTTCAGAACACAGTTCTACATTTCAGAGAAAATGTGACTCAGAAATAAAGATGTATTTGTGTTTTGAGCTTGCATATTAATTTTCCCATTATTCAGAGATAATTACATATTTGTGGAGATAGCTGACATCTTGGTACATTATCCATCGCGTATTTATCTCATATTACCATCATCTCAAGCACTTCTTCATGACATAATACTGTTAGTGAAAATCACCCTTTTGTATAATAGAACACCAAAGGTTCCTCTTCTCTTCAGCTCTGGCTCCATAATCACTAATCAATCTCTGCCCATTTCCCTCTCCCCAACTCTTACTATCACTGTTCTCAGATTTTTAAAAATAGGAGCATGATTGAAATGATATGGGATTGAACTTTGCATGTCTAGATTGTTTCTCCTAAAATTGTGATCATTGTTACTATTCATCTTGCCACAAATGACAGGATTTTATCCTTTTATGGCAAAATTATATTCCATTATGGATATAGTCTATGGTGTATTCATTCTCTATCAACAGACACCTTGGTTGGCTCCTTATCTTAGCTACTGTGAATGGTGGCACAACAAATATGAGAGGTAAGTGTCTCTTTGGTATGTTGGATTCGTTTACTTTGGGTGTCTACCCAGAAGGAGGACATACAGAGCAGGAGGAAGAGATTTTAAAAATGTTTTTTGAGGACATTCGTACTATTCTCTGCTGTGGCTACGCTAATGACTTTCATAAACAGTTCTTTCCCTGCATCCTTACCAGGTCTAATTTTGTGTATTCAATTCTACTTATTCTAACTGAGATTAGATGGCATGGCATTGTGGCTTTGACTTAAGTTGTCCTAATTATTAATGTTGAGCATGTTTTAATATACTTGTTGGCAATTTTTAGCCCAAACAACTTGTTATTGATATTTGATAAATATATCTAATAAATGTTTTACATGCCCTGAATCCCTTCAGAAATTAAGATCCAAAGAAAGAGGGAAAATAAGACTGGGCATGGTGGTGTGCCTGTAATCCCAGCACTTGGGAGGCTATAAATAGGAGAATCATTATTAATCCGATCTACATAGCGAGACCCTATATACAGAAAGAAAAAAAAAAATAGGGAAAATGGTATTTTACTAAATAGTCATCCTAGAAGTGTGAAGTTCAAAAGGGAGTGATCTAACTTTACGAATGGGTGTGACAAGATGGTGATAAATGGCATGAGCTAATGCTAACAAGCTGTGGGAGGGGCGGTTTGCAAAACATTTGTTCAGATTTTTCTTGGCATCTTGGCATGCTTCGAGCTGGGAACATTCTTCTCCTCCCAGTGCAGGCAGGAGTTCTCTGGACTGAAGGCCACATGATTTAGTTCAAATCACCTAGATCAAGGCAACTAGGCTTTGTGGAACACACAGAACACTGATAAACCATTCTGCTGAGCCGGGCGTGGTGGCACAGGCCTGTAATCCCAGCACTCGGGAAGCTGAGGCAGGAGGATTGTTATGAGTTAGAGACCAGCCTGAGCTACAAAGTGAGCTTAAGGCCAGCCTGAACTGCATTGTGAGACCCCGTCTCAAAAAAGACAAAAAAAAAAAAAAAAAAAAAAACCATTCTGCTTCTGCTGTTTTCACAAATGCCATGGTGCTACATTTCAGAAGTGCATGTTCTAAATCTTGCCATCATCAAAACTTCATGTTAATGTGGCACACACTGGCTTGGGAGATAAATCTCCCATCCAAGTGCATGTAGCCAGCAGTTGGAGGATCACACAAATTCTAAGAAGACTAAATAAGTAGTAGGATTCAACAATTCCAAATACTTAATGACTGCAGAGCAAATTATGTGGTAAATCTGAAAAAGGTCAAAGAAGAAAAGTGGCTTAGTCTAAGTGCATAGTTGTGGTTATAAGTGAATACAAACCTTACATGAAATTTGTAAAAAGACCAGCTCTCACAATGGGTTCACTTGAAAATGCCCACCATTGAGGGGAGTCCTGTGAGTGAATAACTATGGTCTGTAGAATAAGGACACCCTAAAGAGATCCATGTCCTACCTCTGAAACTGGTGGCTATGTTATGCTACAGAGCATAAGGAGTTGAAGCAACAAATATAATTAAACAGTTGACCTTAATATATACATACTACCCTTGATTTTTAGGGATGCCATACTACAACCACAAGGACGTAAAAGGGGAAGAAGAACACAGATGGGTCAGTACCAGGGCGGTGCAGCATAAGAGACTTGACCATTGCTGGCTTTATAGATGCAAGGAGACCATGAACTAAGGAACGTAGGTAGTCTCTAGATTTCAGGAAAGGGTTTTTCCCCTAGAACCAGCAAAAGAAACCAGATCTGCTGACTCCTTGATTTTTGTTCAGAGAAGCCCATCCTGATTTCTGACCTCAAAAATTATTATGACACAGAAAAAGCAAAACTTTTTAATGTAATTGCCTTCCACTTCCTCTGATACTACCTTTACCTGTCCAAAAATGACAATAGTTATTCAGAGCAATAAGTAGGATACAAAACAGAAAACTTAGACTATATGTCTGGCCTGCATTCTCAAGCTTTTTACATCTAATTAAAAATCAAAAAGTAAGAAGGTGGAAAACTGTGTAGCTTCTTTAGGATTATGTTAGTGTGTTTCCATTGATGGGAAACTGATCATTCTTTCATGAGCAATAAACTGGAATTTGAAGACAGCTCACTGTAAGAGAGCTTTGGTAAATACAGCCTGTGGTGCTGACATCAAAGCTCCTGCCTACTGACCCCCTCATGTCTGTTTGGAAGAGTTCATGTTGCATAGTCCTAGGAGCTGGTGTTCACCAGAAGGTCTGAGCGCCTGCCTTCAGGTGGGCACGGGGGCCCAGACAGGGGCACGCTGCTCTCAGTGGTGCTGCCCCTGCTCCAGTCTCCAGAGCTCTAGTGCCCTGCCTTCTCATCCTCCATTCACAGATACCCACGCCGAGGAAATCTCAACCTTCACTAGCCATGCTGCAGGGTTTTATTTCATTTTTAAATTTGCTAGTTGGCCTGTGAATCCCATCTCAATAAGCCATTCTGATTCTGGTTGCATGAACAAGGATTTGGAAAATTTTTTACATCAGTTTATTCCCTACTGTAGGATCAATGATAGATATCATGTCTAAGAAATCTCATAAATTCTCAATCACAAAGAAAATACTGGCATAGTTGACTACCAAAGCTTTTATTCAGCTTTTAATAAAAAGGAAAAAGAATAAATACCAAATGAAATGAACCAAGCAAAATGACCATGGGGGAAAATAAAAAAACAAACTTCAGCAAAATAAAGCTTATGTAGCTGTCCCATAAGTGCTCAAGAGCCCAGAATCAATTCACAGCAGAAGAAAAACAAAGCATTATTAAAAGTTTTACAACTTCAGTCTTAGGTTTAAATAATCAAAGAAAATAAAATGGAAACATTAATATACAATTTGACATCGATTAAAACTGTTGACAGTAAAGTTTGACGTGGTGCAACAAATCTATTTATATACAATTGTAAAACTACACAGTGGCATCTCTGGCTGTTCCTTTCTGCAAAGTAATAAGTTTTGAAAGTCATAAAATATTCACAAGTAATTCAGTAGAGAAAGAGCAGGTATTGAGGCAAAGGCAATCATTACAGTATTTTCAAAACTACTTTTTACAAATATGAGTAATAGGATGACAGGAATGCTGACTAAAAAATAAACCACAATGCAATATCTAACTGACTATGATGAAATTGCTGAAAATACTTATGGAATCACTAAAAATGGTTCATATTGAGCTCTTAATGAAGGGCACAAAAATTTAGAACCACATAAAAATATTTCCCAAATCAGACCAAAAGATACTTTTTAATGGTTACGTTCAGTTTGTGAAATCTTTTCCTTTAAAATTGACTTTAATAATGTAAACACAATTTTATAACAGAAGAAGTAGTTACAAAATCAACGTGAACACTAAAACCTCAGAAAATGAGGGGTTTTGAAAGGTGCATTCCCTTTATTTCTACTTGTCACAAACCATTAATTATTTAAAACGATAATATAAATCTACCAAATACTGCATGTTCTCTTCGGAATGAATACAGTCTTGTTTTACTAATCTACAGGAATTCAGAATTCACAGTTACACTAGGTCCAAGGAAGTTCATATGTGGTTGGCGCTGTGGAAAATAACAAAATGAAAAAAAAAATCATTCTATCTCTACAACTAAAAAATCCTTACTCTATGTTATTGCATAAGTTATATATTCATCACATAAGAAGTGTTATCATATAAAATACTCAATAAGATACAGAATGTAAACCAACATCTATTGATCAGAATATGTTATAATTACAACATAAATAAGCAGCAAGAAATTATAAAAATATTTCCAATAACTTTCACAAGTATCATCCATCTTACAATGAAGTCCTCTCATTATCTTTTACTAAGAAGAACTTACAGGTGTTTAAAGACCAGGGAAATCTACTCATTTACTAGGTGAAAACGTTCACTCACTTCTTGGACAAAAATGTTCGTCTATGTGCTGCCAGGTCACAGAAAATTGATCTCATGGCAATTTTTCTCGAGTAAATTCTAAATAATTTACTCAAGACCCTGGCTTAAGCTGAAAGATATTACCAGTCAGGCTTTGATGCAGAATTTCATGTACTGAAGCTGACAGCCCACCTGTCTGTAGTTCCTTTCCTTACCCCAATAAAATTCGATGCGCTTCTAAAACAAAGATTAGTAAAGAAAATGGCACCGACAGTGCTAAGTTATAAAAGCTTATGTTTCATTCTGTCTCTCTCTCTCTCTCTCTTTTTTTTTTTTTTTTTTTTTTTTTTTGTCTTTCATTTACTATTTTTTACAAAGAATAATAGTGATTTATAACTGGCTGAAAAATTAGCAGGCAGACAGGACAAAGTGTGTTCTTCTTCATAGGTCAGTCTGGAGCTCACCACGTGGCTCCGGAACAGGCGTCAGATGGCCAGCACAAACGTTTGCGCCATCCGACCTCTCAGGGCTGACAGTGCCATGCATCTCGCCACGCATCTCCTCAGGCCTGTGTGGGAGCCAAGCGCTGGAAAGGTGGTTCTGCTGCCGGATACAAAGAGCCAGAAAGCACTAACAGTACCTCCGGGACCCCTGCCGGTACACCTCATTCAAACAGTGGACCACAGGTTCACCACAGCAGAGACCAAAACAGGAGCACAAACATTTTTAAATGTAGATGAAAGCCATATTTCCTTTAGAAACCCTTGGCAGCTGATGTGTATACAGAAGTAGGAAACTCAATAAAACTTTGAGTGAAACAAGGAAGCCACTGAGTCATTTTGTACTAAGGATTTCCAACACCAGTATACAACCTGATTCTTAATTATGAAATGGGGAAAACAACCTGGGTCGGCAGGACCTGCCCAAACTTTTGGACATGTCTATGAAATAATGTGTGAAAATACTTTATACATTTCAGTACGTGTGTACGGCTTGCACATATAGATCCAAACAACCTTTTTTAACTCCCTTCCCAAGCCTTCCGTACCCTGCCAGTCCCTAGCAACCACTACTCTGCTCTCAGACGCTGCCTTTAGCTTCCATATACGAGAACATGTGATCGTGATACTTACCTTTCCGTGCCTGGTTTGCTTCATGTAAGACAGCGCCCTCCATTCCCATCCACTTTGCTGCAAAGAACAAGATTTCATTCTTCATAGCAGAATATTCCATGTGTTGGTTATGTGAACCAGTTTTCACTTTCCATTCATCATTTGAAGGGCTCCTACGCTGATCCTGTCCTGGCTATTGGGAATGGTACCACAGTACACGAGCATACGATTTCTCTTTAATATACTGACTTCATCTCCTTGGGCTGTATAACTGCAGGAAAGATTGTTCATTGCATGATAGTTCTAGCTTTAGCTTTGCGTAAAAGCTATACTGATACACATTCCTAACCATGGTGTTTAAGGGCTCCTTTTGCTCCACATCTGTGTCAGCATTTGTTACATGTTAGCCTTTTGCTAATACCTATTGCAACTGGAGTGACATATGGTATCTTCTTGTATTTTTTTTTTAATTTTTATTTTATTTTATTGAAAGACAAATATCCATGAGACAGTTTCAAATCTGATTAATAGGACAATTTCAATAATTAATACTTTTTACATTGTTATCTTCCTACTGGTTATCCATAGTACAAGAAGCAGACAGGATATCCTGTCCAAATACTATTAGTACAAATCTTTCTTCTCATAGAATTAAGCAAAAGTAGCTGCATATCTAGAACCTCTAATTTTAAATGATAAAAATTTAAAGACAATTTTAGTTAACTAAGTGTAGTGGTGTACAACTGTGATTCAACTGCTTTGGCAGACTCAGGCAGGAGGATGGAAGGATTAAGCTTAGCCTGGACAAAAGCTCAATTTAAAGAGGCAATGAGAAATATGTCACAGATACTGAAGCTGGCGTTGTGTTCAGTTACAGAAGCAAAATCACTCAGGGCATGTACACAACTGATATTAACAATGCTTAGTTCTAGGATATGATGTATTGTGCTGCAGCTCTGATTTCTCTTTTCTTCTTGTATTTTTAATTTCCATTTACTGGGTGACTGATGTTGTGGCTTAGACCTCAAATGTTCCACAAAGACCATGTATTGAAAACGTGGTCCCCAGCTCATGGCATCGTTGGGAGGTGGCAGAAGGAAGTGGGGGCAAATGACAGGAAGTGGGTCACCAGACCACACCCTTGAAGGCCAAATGACATCCCGGCCCCTCCCCAGCTGCCCCGAGGTACCCACTGCATCTCTGCCCCACCAGACATGCTCCGCTGTGCCGCTGCCCTTGCCTCAGCCCCATAGCAGCGAGTTCATGTGACCAGAAACTGACAAACTCCTGAAACTGTGAGCCAAATAAACCTTTTGTCCTTTAAATTTACTTATTTCCAGTATTTTGTCACAGCAATAGAAACGCACCAATGATATCGCATATTTTTTCATATATTTATTGGTCATTTGTATTTCTTTAAAAGGTATCTATTCAAATCAATTGTCCATTTTTATATTTTGAAAGTGTTACTTTTGTTACTTATGTTTTGCTTTTTGAGTTTCTATTCCTTCTAAAATCTAACCTTTGTTAAATGAATAGTTGGCAAATATTTTCTCCCTTCTCAAGAGCTGTTTCTCATTTTCTTTGCTTTTCAGTAGCTTTTTAATTTGATGCAATCCTATTTGCCGAGTTTTGCTTTTATTTCATATGATTTTGGAGTGGTATCCAGAAAAATCACTGCTTATACCAATATCTTAAAGTGTTTGCCCTGTTTGTTTGTTTTTTAACTAGTTTCAGAATTTCAGGTCTACTTTGAGATCTCTATTTTGAGTTGATTTTTTTAACAATGAGAGGCCCAGATCTAATTTCAGACCTTAGCATGTGGACATCCAGTTTTCTCAGCTCCACCTGTTCTTTCTCCAACACATGCTAACACATATGTATGAGCAAGGCTGCTATTTCATCTAATTATTACAATTTTCTGCTAAGACAAATCCCTACTATGTATATGGATTGGTAAAAAGAAAAGGACCTCATCAGCTTTAGTTCTATTAAGACTTTTCTAAATATGTCCTGCCTCCTTTTATAACTGACCACAGAAGTGAAACCTGTTCATTCAAGTACTAGCTATGGAAATGTGTGCTCTCATTTCAAATTAGATTTGACCTAAACCAGACTAATTTAGCTGCAGCAGAAGGTTGACTCTGCAGGCAATTATCGCAAATTTCAGTTGAGAATGATTCCTCCAACAGCTGCTTTCCAGCAGTAGAGACAGACAGAATTTTATTGACCATAAATGTGGGCTGCTACCTACAGAAATGGTGAGGTCTTCTGTAATGAAGATTCAATGTTTCCCAAACCTCTAGATCTTAGAGAAAAAGAATATTTGCTGGAAGCTTAGCAAAAGCAGGAGTTTTCATTGAGGATTCATGTATTACATCTCAACATTTGCCAGTGGCACTGAATGGTCTGCCTTTGAGCCCCTCATGTAACCACAGACCTTGCATACAGAATTATTGCATAACTCAGACAACTGATTTACTGCACCCTATAAAGCATGTCCAGGGTTTTCTCTGGGTACTGCCTAAGGTAACTGTTCCAGCTCTCATCTTTACATAAAAGATAAATAAAACGTACATAGTGATCTTGTTGGTCAAGACAAAGCCACTCACATTTAATATTAACATAGTAATAAAAACAGTAAGAAACTGTTCCAAATGCATAATAAAATCAGAGTCAAATAACATCTCAGAAGTACATTAGCATTTTTCTAAGTGCTTTATATTCCTTAGCTTCCCCCTCAAAACAAATCCAAGGTGTATAATGACTGCCCACAACTAAGAAATGAAACTGAGTTACAGATTCAGATGTTTCGGAATCTTAATCAGCAGCTACTTAAATCTAAATTTTCTTCCTTCTAACCTAGTGTCATGGTTTGGGTCCTGGACATCCCCCCAAAGCTTCACATGGACATGAGGGAGTGTGCTTTTTGGAAGTGACAGAATCTTGAGTTTGTGATTAATTAATGAGCTAATGCTGAGATTAAGGGTGTGAGTGCTATGCCAGCCCTATGGCAAGTAGCCTTGCAAACACTATTAAGGGAGGGAAAGAGACTTGCTGAATTTTGATATCTTCCACTGCTCTGAATGATTCCCCTGTGCCATACCACCATGGTGTAGAGCCAGCTGATTACAAACTGAAGCCTCTACAAATGGTGAGCTAAATAAACCTTTCCTCCCTTTACTTTTGTGTCAGATATTTTGTCACAGCAACAAAGGAAAAGGAAGACACATGATATTGTTCTTTAATATCTTTCTTACTTTATAGCAGTTATTGCTTATGATTCTTTAGTATATGCTAAAACAGTTGGAAAAGCATAAAAATTAAAATTATCCAAAAATCTAATCACCCAAGGCAAGCATCTATAGAATATAATGAGTTGCTATGGATACATATTTATATATCTACTATCTCAGATTAGATTTTATGTAATTCTTAGTTAAATATTTGCAAGAAGAGCATTAACATGTATCTCCTCTGAAGCAGTATCTGTAAGAGTGAGGGAGGCAAGAATATGCAGAGGGAAAAGTTTGAGGAGTGATGGAATTTCACAAAGGCCTCTTTCCATCCCCTGGAGAGGTCATGGATGGGTGATATTGAATTGAGACCAGAAGCTACTCTATAATCCAAAACTGACTAGTCATTGGCTGCAAGATACCCCTTGAGGAAGAGTCGGACATCAAACAAGAGAGTTGCCACAAGTCAAGGAAATTACAGAAAGCTGCTGAAATAAGTGTCCCTTCCTGGTCATAGGTAATATAGTCTTCACTGCAATCCACACTGATCTAGAGAACAATTCTAGCCCCTGTGTGAGATCTGACTCTCTGGGATTCCAGCTGACCTCTCCCTGAGGAAACCACAAGAGAAAGGTTAGTGAAATGAAATACAGCCACTACTGTTGCAATTGCTCTCAAAGCCACAGCCAAAATACACTGCTTCTCTCCTGAGAAATCCTTACTACAAGTCTTCACTCCTTGTCTTTGGAGAGTGTATCTACTTATCTAAGCTCCCAAAGCTTAAAGATTTGCACCTTCTGACAACCATTCCCTTCTCAGGCTTCATGAGGCCACATGTCAATCCACCACCATCAAAATTAGCCAGGCCAATGTTGAAATAACCCAGCAGCGGCCCCCTAGCAGAACCAGAGTTCTACTGCTTCCCAATGACCGATAGAAGGTGCCCTCCTGTGACAGACAATCCTTCACTTGGATCTTTTAGCAAAAGAAATCCAAAGCTACCAGGGGGCAATTTGAGGGAGTTGACCCTAAGTAGAACTCTTTCATCAAGTTAAAAGAACAGTTCTGAGGCAAGGAAGCACAAAGTCCCTAGGGAAATCTTTAAGAATGTTAACCAAAACAAGTGTCCCTTTCACACCTTGTCTCAGTGTCAAATGGTGATCATGTAGCTGAGGTGTGTCTAACATATCCTGCATAGGGCGACATCTACAAGCCAGTGCTTAGCTTGACTTTCAACAAGCCATTGCATGGCTTTAAGAAGTCAGCAATTTCTGGGTGATGTGGCAGTTGACAGAACAAAGGGTTCTCATGGCCTCATGTCTACTAACATAGCTTCCCTCTGATGTGGATTTCTTTGTTGGGGACATTGCTAAGAGAGAAAGTCTCTGTTGGTGACTCAAAAGCATTTTTATGAGCCCTTATGTGTTGTTAGTCAAAGTCCATCAGTTTAGAAAGAGAAATCCATGACCAAAATATATGTGACTCCTAGGTGTCACAAATTAATGCTCACTCCTTCCCACAAGAGTCCAAATAATCAATTGCCCAGCATCCTACTTCTCCCTTGAAGAGTGATATATCAGAATCGGTATTGATATTTTTGGTTAGCAGGGTGAATATGTAACAGTGCCTGACCAGATCAGCCTCAGTATAGGAACATAAAGACAAGAAGCTGAGGGGCTCTGCTGCTGCGTCCACTCAGTTCGTTAGGTAAGCAATGGAGTGGACAATGACAAAGACCGACTTGGGCAAAGTAGTCAGGTTAGTTTGTATACTTACTTGTTTAAAGCCTCTTTCACGGACATGTTCTGTGGTCTGTCCTAATATTTCAAACAGTTATTCATTCTTTATACCCTTAACTATATGACACGTATGCACTGTTTGTGCTGTTGTTGCTGGTTTTCCCAATTTGTTTTGCCAGGAGCCTATATAAACAGTCAAAGCCCTTATTGATGCTGGCTAGTCCATGCATCTGTATTACCTTGGTCTCCTTTTTTGTCCTTGTTAGTCAGGTACGCAACTTAAAACACTGCCTTGGGAGGCACTTCCCCTCTCATCATTTTCTTTTTGTGAGAGCCACCCATGAGAAAATGCCCATTTTTCCATGCAGCAGCATTTCATTATTTCCTTCATTTGTCTAGCAAACCAATCATATCAGGAATCAGAAACCCTTTTCCTTCTCCTTCAGCTGGTTGTATACCATAAGCATGAAATGAAGAGATGGGGGGCTGCCATGGTAAATGACGTTAGGTCTGGACTATCTTCTCACCCAGATTTCTGATGCCCTGGTCCAAATGCTAGACATACAATTTATAGCGGACAATGGAGTTCTGCTAGAGCCACTCCATTTGATTGCTGGTAGAACTGAACTGAGAGAACCCAGCTCACAATGGGAACCTCTGGTTATACAGACAGTCTGTTCCTACCACAGTGATTACACACCATGATCTGATTTTCAAATTGTAGATAGTTCTCTTCTGTCGAATCCCTAGAGGTCTGTATTGTGTTTCTCCTACTGAACTTATTGTAAATTACACAAGCACATTTTCTCACCACAGAAACTGCTAATCACATAAAGTTGGCCCTGTAGAGCCTAAGCCACAGGGCTGCTTGTAAACACTCATGAATTTACTGATGAATCTTTTCCTGCTCTGGGCTCTTCTCAAAACTAGCAGTCTTCCCTGTGATTTAGTAAATGAGTGAGAACATTTCCAAGTGAGAATATGCACACCATAACTTCAAGGAGCTTCATATATATTGTTTTGTTTGACATTTTTTCAAGTGGCAAGCAGTGAAATATGCATGATTTGTAATTTATCTTTTACTTTTGACAGGATACTGCAGCATGCACCAAACCACTAGAGCCCTAAATATTCCACTCATCTATTTGGTCCCCGCATCTGCCATCTGTCACATTTGCAATGTTTAGTTTCACTAAAGCCTTCAAGGCTCCCAACACTGCTTGTGCATCTGGAGCAGTGAGCAGGATGGCGTGATCCACCAATATGGTGGAGTCTTGGTGTGCCTGAAGAATGCCCACATCGCTTAGGTCCCTGCATACCATCCTCTAAGCTGCAGAGAAGAATTAAATACAGAAGTAGTAAAGGGGAAAACCATGAAAAGTGTGTGTGTGTGTGTGTGTGTGTGTGTGTGTGTGTGTGTGTGTGTGTGTACTATCACTGTCTGTCCCTCAAGAATCCCAAAATACTTCTCACTGTTCTTTCTGAGAGGCATGGAGAAGAAATCCCTCACCAAATCACTGATCACATTTCACGTTCCTGATCTGCCCTGGCAAAGGGCGTCACATGTGATGATGTGTAACTGGCGTCACAGCTTGGTGATGGACCTGTTTGACTAACATCGAAAGTTGTGAATTAAACATAGATATTCCATCGGTCACTAGCCCTGAGCTTTTACACATTGAAGTGTGGAATTCATCTCTGAGGATCACATAGAATGCAATAATATTTTTATAACTTTAGATGGCAATATGGGAAAGAAAGGAGAAAAATTTTCAACTATTTCAGTTTCAATAACTCTTAGACTGCAAGTCAAGAAAGCAATATGTGGGCTCTTGCAGCTGTTCACTATGTTCATTCCAGTTTCATACAAACACAGTACTCAAGATCTTTCAAATTATTCAGCACAGTATTTCCCTGCACCCAGTTTATAGTGACCAAGCAAATGCATACAGGCTTCTTGAGGGAAAGTCTGAGAAAATCGTTGCTACAGATATTGCTTAGTGTGAAATCCTTCACCTTAGAACCTCAAGTTCTCTTCCACCAATGGTTTCTGTTTGTATAAATTGACTCTAGTTCAGAGCCAGTGTATTGTATAGGTCCACTACATTTCAGGTGCTGGATATTTGGGTTAGCTTCAGTCTGAGGATGCTAACTATGATGATTTATGAACAAATATGTTTATGTATCTGTGTGAATGTGTGTTTGTTTCTCCTTGGTAAATATCAAATGCTGGAATCCTGGAAGTTTATGTCACAGACGTTTTCAAAGTTGGTTATACCATTTTTTTATTTCCCCCACTAATCAATGAAGGTTTATGTGCTCTGATTCACCAATGGTTGGTGTTGTCATTGGGTTGAAGGTTAGCCACTCTACTGGGTTCATCTCACTGTAATTTGAATTTGTATCTACTTTAAAAGAAGTGATCCTGGATGTGAATTGAGTGATATTGAGATTGTATTAAATGTACATTCTTTTTGCATTTTGTATGTCTTTGGTAGCAAAGTTTTTTGTTTTTTTTTTAATCGTGTTGCCCACTTTTTAAAATTGTGGTGCCTGCTATCTTATTTTCAAATTATGAGGATCTGGATGTGTACCATCATTTTGTAGTCTGTTGCCTTTTCTATTCCATGAATGATACCTTGGAAGATGAAGATTTTTAATTTTGAAGAAATTCAATTTATCAGTGCCTTCTTTTATTCATTGGGATATATTACTATTACCATAGCTTTTTCATAAAAATTTTGAAATAGATAATATAACTCTATATTGATTTTTCATTTCAAAATTACTATAACCACTGAGTTTTATTGACTAGAACTTGATGATTATTTATTGAATCAGCAGATCAGTTTGGATAGAACTGTCATCTTAATAATATTGAATCTTCCAGTCCATGGTGTATAGCTCCATTTATTTCAATATTTTAAGTTTCTCTTGGCCAAAGTTTGTAGATTTCATTTTGCTATACTGATATCCAATAAATACATTTTATGCCACTGTAAACTTGTTTCTTATTTTCTAATTATTCATTGCTAGTATACAGAAAACTATTATTTGGTATATTTATATCTTTAGTCTTTGTTTAAATTGATCATGAGTTTTCTAGTGTATTTGGGAATCACTTATGGGGGTTTTCTACATAAAAATTGTGTGATCTAAGAAGAAGTACAGTTTTTAAAAATATGTATGCTTTAAGTTTGTTTGCTTGCCATATTATAATACAGATGGTCTTTGACATACAGAAGTAATGATAAACTGTTGCTTTGCTCCTGAGATTAGGAAGGAAACACTAACTTTCACTTATAAAATGTGGCCTTGTTTCATGAATGGGGAATATGGCAATGTTTGTGTTTGTGTTTGTGTGGAGATGGCCGTGGTTGTGATCCTCCAACGTGAAGTTTGTGAATGGAAGCAAAATTCTGTCAAATGCTTTTGTTTAAGAAATAAATTGTTTGCAAACAGAAACTTTCATGAACCAAGGCATAGCTGTGTGTTGGATCATTTATATCATTTTTGGGTTCAGGAAGTTCTTTTCTATGGTGAGGAATTGTTTTTAAATTATCAATTATTGGCTACTGGAGCTTACAAATTAATTTTTCTACATTTATTGAGATGCCCTTATTGTTGTAGTCTTTTATTATTTTAAACTTAAATATTAATCATTAATCAATTTTCGTATTCTTGAGCCAACTGCAACAGTGACTACCAAAGTTTGCTTCCCTAAACTCCCTCTGTTGGGGCAGGCATTAATTTTCTTAAATTTTATAATGAGTCACTTGTAATTGATGCATAATCAACATAATGAAAAGGAAATCTATAGAATGGGAAAATATTTGTAAACAATATATCTGATAAGGGTTAATTTCAAAAATATATAAGGAATGCAACTTGGTAGAAAAAATGTAATAATTTGATCTAAGATGGAGTAAACACTTGAATAGATATGTTTCTAAAGAAGACAGACAAGTGTTTTCACATACTTCTACAAGAAAAGATGCTCAGTGTTACTAACCCCCAAAGAAGTGCAAGAAAATCACACTGAGATACTATTTCACCTGACCATTGTAAAAGTAAATTGGCAAGGATGTAGATAAATGGGAACAAATCTGCTGGTGCCTTGATCTTCAATTTTCCAGTGACTAGAGAAGTATGAGAAAGAAAACCTAATCTATGACATTCAGTTACAGTCTAAGACAATGATGGTGAAACTTTTACAAAAATGAGCCCTCAAACAGCAACCCAAAGCCTGTTTACTTACCACAAAGTGCCATCTCTGCACTTGAACCTGAATGCTCAGCTGCTGGGGCAATGCTGGGCAACTTGGCTTGCATGCTGACAGGGAGGGCTCTGTGTGCCTGCTGTGGCATGCGTTCCAGGGTTCACCACCTCTAGTCTGATGCCACTGTCTACAATAATGTTCACCATAAAACTATGAATATTAGGTAGTGCTAATATTCTTAAGCAGGATCTGTATGTGTTGGAAACATCTAAGGCTGAAGGAGTTATGACACCTCTTACTCTTACAGCTTCAGTTGACAGAATTTAAGCCCCCAGTGTTTCAGCAACCCCGACCTTTGAAAATCCAGGCACCCCCTTTGTATACCCAGGAAGCCTCCCTCCCAAGATAAAAAAGCTCTTAATTGATCTAGGCTTTCTCAGCTGAGAAACAGATTAGAAATATTATGAACAAGGGCCAATTTTGTTGTAAATCCAAATCCATAGGAAAAAAACTAGGGCACCATATTTTTTTCTGGAAATATAAACAGTAAGCCATCAGTACTGAAGTAGCTTCATAATTAATTTTGATTGTGATAAGAAACTGTGAAAAGATATAAAAGTTACTGGCATTAGTGTGGACCATCTCACTAGCTCATTCCCTTCTCACCAATTGACCTTCAACAAATTCGGTGAAACATGTCCTGGTCTTGCTTTCTTCATCTTTAAATCAACAACAGTAATACCTACTAATAAAACAAGAATATATTATAAATTTATTACCCAATTTTCTGTAAGGATTAAGTTAAATAATGTATAAAAGTAAATAATGTTTTGCAAATACTAGCCAGTTAACACTTAAAAGATTTTAACTGTCATTGCTGCTAAGTACAAAGAAATAAGAGCCAAGGAGATAGCTCAGTAGAATAAACACTTGCCTGGCAAGTGCAGGGTCCTGAGTTCAATCCCAGGTACTGCAAAAATAATAATAATAATAATAATAATAATAATAATAATAATAATAATAATAATTTTATTAGCAGTTATGTTAGTATATCTACATAAAATAATTGTGTAAATTACATAAAATATGATTAATAATGTCACTAAAGAAAAAATGAATATATGGATATTTATATCAAAAATATAAAATCAGTTAATGTTATTAAGAAAGCTAAAAACACAGTTGATTTAGATAAAAGTTTATAGGGAAATGAAGTCCATCCTAATA
>PVKA01020084.1:0-40989 GCA_004027165.1 Ctenomys sociabilis | reverse complement strand
TTTAAAAGGTGAAAAACATTAAAGAGAAGCCAGACAAAAGCATTACATACAACATAATTCTTTCTTATTTAAAATATTCAGAAAAAAATAATAAGGTAAAAACAGTAACGATTGTTAAGAGATAGGACAGAGAAGAAATGGGAAATGATAATTTAAGGGGTATTCAGTTTTGTTTTGGGATAGTGGATAAGTTTGGAAACCAGAATAGCTGTAAAACATTGTATGTGTATTAAGTGCCACTGAACTTCAGATTTTAAAGTCATTATTTACATTTTATGTGAATTTCACTTTAATAAAAATAAAGAAAGTAAACTAAGCTGGAGTGGATAGTATTCAAATACTTTGTACTGTTAGCAACCTAATAAGATACAGAGCAAATATTTCAATCCAGGAAGCTTTCTTCCGTATTCTGTGCATTTAAATAAGACATACTACCTATATGTGAACTTAATTTTTGATTGAATTTGATCTCATTACAGTTTTCAAGTAAATATTTTTTTTTCAAATTTTCAATTTATAAGAAACAAAAAGTAAATTTGACAAGCATTACTCTGCATTTAAAATCTGAGTTCTTGTCTTAAAACTGCTTCTTGTTCATGCTTTTCTTCCCTGAATATCTGGCTCTGATGACCAAAGACAGTAGCCGCCCTGCAAGTATTTAATCCTGTGCACAGTGATATATGTGCACGTGTGTATAAAGCAACATAATTTCTCATAGCTAAATGTTTTAAACAACCCAAATGCCCACCAACTGAGGAATTGATAAAGATGATGTGATATTTTCCCTTTATGCAAAAGACATTTTAGTCCATCTCTGAGAATTGCCAATGTCCTACAGTTTCAGCATTGCTGAGAAGTCCAAGTCCCAAGTCTCTTCCAAGATCTAAGGCAAATTCTTATCTGTGAGCCTCTGTACAAATGAAAAGTTAAATACTTCCAACATTCAATAGCAGATCTGGCAAACTTCAGGCTGTGAGGGAAAAAAACGAAAATAGGAAGGTAAATGAACTCTTCTTTTTTTTGTGGGGGGTGGGTGTAAAGCCTCATATATTAAAAGAATCCAAGGAAGCTAGACAGCATCTTGCACATTTAGAAGAGTTTTGCATATATTCCACAGATCAGGCTAACTCTACAGAAGTGGAATTAATTGTTCGGGTTATCCATAATATTTTTAATGCAGAAAAATTAATGCATTCCCAGAAAGAATGTCTATCATCAAGAAGTCAACCAATAACAAAGGCTGGAGGGGCTGTGGGGAAAAAGGAACTCTACGGTTGGTGGAAATGTAGACTAATGCAACCACTATGGAAATCAGTATAGAGATTGCTGAAAAAATTAGGATGAGAGGTCCCATTCTATCCAGTTATTCCCCTTGTAGATATCTTCCCTGAAGAATTAAAAACATCATTCCACAGTGATATATGTGCACGTGTGTATAAAGCAACATAATTTCTCATAGCTAAATGTTTTAAACAACCTAAATGCCCACCAACTGAGGAATTGATAAAGATGATGTGATATTTTTATGCAATGGAGTAATATTTAGCTATAAAACAGGATAAATTTGAGGCTTTTATTGGTAAGAAGATGTAATTAGAGGCTATAATCATAAGTGAAATAAATCAGATCCACATATGCAAACATTGTGTTATCTCCCTAGTGTAAGAAGCTGAGAGAGTGGATAAAATCTGAAAGGTATGATAGATACTTTGAAAGGGAAAGAAACTAATCAAACAGAAAGAATAACTGGGAAGAGGAAAAAAGAGAAATGAAGGAAGGGAAAATATATATGTATATATACAGGCTAGCTTAAATAATTGCACTGTGTATTCCTACTGGTGTATCAAAAGAAACAATGATTATTTTTTTTCTTCTTTTTAATTTTTTTAATCAATTTTCTTTTGACCAATTTTGCATGCTTTTATATCTGGTAATCTGAACAACTAATCTGAAGACAACATGCAATGTAAGCCATTTCTGAATTCCTATCACTTTGTTTAGTGACATTTTATGTAATTTTTAATTTTCTAAAACTATTGTTTTAAACTTTCTAAAAACGAAAAAAGAAAACTGGTGCATTAAAAATACATAACTTACTTTCAAGTATTGATTCTTGTCTCAGTTACTCTTCTCTTCTTGCTGGGACAAAATACCTGACAATCAAAATGAAGAAAGGAAAACTTAGCACACAGTTAGTGGAGATTTCCCTCCATTATCAGCTCACAGCAAGGTAGGGTGGTACATGGTAGAGAGCAACCATTCATGACAGTGAGAAAGAGCAAGAGAGCAAAGGGAGTGGCAGCAGCTTCCGCAGCTAGCTAGTCTCTCTCCCCTCCTTACATTTTAATGCAAAATTACTTGTCCCGGGACAAGCCAAGCGTAGCATCCACACCCACAGTAATCAATCACAAACTCCAGAAGCTGACCCATGACTGCACAAAGATTTGGGAGAACAACTAGACAAAAACCATAATATTCTGCCCCTGAACCCGCAAAGACTCATGCACATCCCTTTATGCAAAAGACATTTTAGTCCATCTCTGAGAATTGCCAATGTCCTACAGTTTCAGCATTGCTGAGAAGTCCAAGTCCCAAGTCTCTTCCAAGATCTAAGGCAAATTCTTATCTGTGAGCCTCTGTACAAATGAAAAGTTAAATACTTCCAACATTCAATGGCATAAGTAAATATTTCCATTCTGAAAGGTATACACAACAGGATCCCAAGCATTGGGACCAAAGCAAGTCCAAAATTTAGAAGGGCAATCATTAAGTCCTGGAGTTCCATGTGGAAGATCCAAAACAATCTGTGCCAAGTTGTGAGCTCCACGTGGCTCCACCCCTATGTCTCTACTGCTGGTAGTTCTTATAGATTCTGTCTTAGGCCAGCTTTGCTCCTTCACTGCAGTTTCTCTTAGATGATACATGTCCCTGGATTTTCCAAACTTCTGGAGTTTCTACTCAGTAGGCTTCTCACTCCAGTTTATACACTGCCTGGTTTCACAGGCCTTCTTTTGAAATCTATGTAGAAACTTTCTTTACCTCAGAACTCTTGGATTCTGTAAGCACCTAAAACCAATGGATGATGCAAAGGTCTGTTGCCAGCTGGAGCAGTAACCAGGCTTCCTCCTCTCTTGGCTGTAGGGATTGAGTGCCTGGATTGCTGAGAACTCTGACCCTGATTCTAAGGGATAAATTCTCCATGCTAGTGCCATTCTGGAAGCTGGTGTGGTCACCACTACCATGGAAAACATGGGTTCTGTGTCTTTACCCTCAAGGCGAGGTACCTCTCCCATGTAATTCAGAGACTGCAAAGTGGAGACCAGCTGCCTTCAGTGATATCCTCAGGCATCCTTTCAATTCTGTTGTTCCTTTTTCACAATGGAGATCCTCTCAGCTCTGTCTTTGCATTCCACAGCTTTATTGGAGCTTCCTCTCTGGCCAAACTCACAACAATTTAAATCATTCTGCTGGGCTCTTTGCTCTTGATCCTTAACACAAGCTGCCAACCATAGCCATGCCACTGCTTCAACATTTGGTTGTTTTTAAAGATTAATCAGTCCACCATGCTTAATCTCAGTCTCAGGACATGAGCAAAATATATACAAACTATTTTCCAAACCAAAACACACATCATTTGGAGTCCAATAAGCAATGCAGTTCTTATTCCCAGAAGAAACCTCTCCAGCCTGGTCTTTAGAGGCAGAATTTCTGTTAGTCTTCTGAACTCTGACCAGAATCTTCCATACAAATGAGCCAAAGCTGTGTCAGTGCCTGCCTTATAGGCAACATCTCCAAATCTTTCCTGTCTCTTCCCATAAGACATTACCAAATGCTTGTAATCCACATGGTTAGGTAGTCACAGCAATTATCCCAATCTCTACCAAATTTTGTCTCAGGTACTCTTCTGTTGTTGCTGGAACAAATACTTGACACTCAAAATTAAGGAAGGAAAGGTTTATTTATCTCACAGTTACTGGAGATTTCAGTCCATATTCAGCTGGCTCCAAGGCAGACTGGCACAGGGAAGAGAGCATCCATTCATGACAGCGTCAAAGAGATAGAAAAAGGCGCAGCAGCAACATGGGCAACGGAGACCATGTCTGTCTCCCTTAACTTTCATTCAGGCTATCCACCCCAGGTTGGATGCACTGTTCACACCCATACCCAAGCAGAACTCACACCCATAATTCCAGGGAATCATGAATTAAACACAAACTCTAGATGTCTGCCACATGAGAGTCTTTGGGGGTCCAGGGGCTGAATGTTATGGTTTGTGTCTGGTTTTCCTCTAAAAACCTTTCCTTTCCTAATTTTGAGTGTCAGGTATTTCTCCCAGCAATGAGAGAAGAGTAATTGAGACAAAACATCATGGTCTTGGAGGAGGCCAGGTAGAAGTAAATATAGGAACATACTAGGATGAAAAGTTGCTCAATTCTTCCTGTTTATTTTGAGCTCAAATGAATGTTTAAAAATGATATTTAATGAAAGTGCTTTTTGTTCTTTTTAAATAAATATGTGCCACATTGAAACTATCTAAGTTGTGCTGTGGAGGGATGAACAGGATACATAAGTACCTGTAGTATGATTGTAAAAATAGGAAAAAAGCAGAAAAAAAATTATTGACTAGTGAAATTTCCAAAATACTTATTGTAAATATTCATAATGATTACCTTTTATGAGGTGATAGTATTATTTATTTTTACCACCTTTTTTGGCTATAGTAAAATTTTAAAATTTTCATTGTATCTTTTTAGTTCACAGAAATACTGAAAAGTAACTAGAAAGAAATCACCTAGATTCTCCATGTCACTAAGTTTTTCACATTTGGAATGAGTTCATCATATGATGCAAATTTATTGTGCTTCTATGATGTGCCAGTTGCCATGCAAATGTTCAGTGATTGAAAATAATAGGCATGGTTTTGGTGTTCAGCCAGCTTACCATCTGGAAAGGAAATAGGACACAGAACTTTTCTCCAGTCTTTGTCCTAGTATTACTCTTCTCTCTTGCTCAATATTCTTCTTCCTCTTCTATTTTTACTCCTCCTCCTACTTTCTCATTCTTGTCCTCATTTTACTCCTTGTTTGTTTTTTCTATTTGTGGTTCTTCTTCCCCCTACAGTTTTACACAGAGTCAAGGAAGGACTGGTTGTAGCAAGTTTTAGATGGAGAGAAGAGCCAGACCACTCATCCTCTGTCCCTTCTGTGGCCATAAATATAAAGGGACAACGGAAAAGTTCTGATTGATTGGAGCAGATCCAACCTGTACTTTGCTCAGAGAATTGGAGGTTGTTGCAGTTTAGATCTGAGATAACATCTCAAAGATGATTAGGTCATTGGGTGCTGCACTCCTCAGTGGGCAAGTTCACTGACCAGGTCATGAGTGACTTGCTCTTAGAGGTGGGCTTTGGTTGGGTGGCTCAATAGTGGGGTGACTTTTAGGACATAGCTCCCTCAATAGTTCTTTTCTACTCTGTTTCCCTAAGGCCACACTGAATTGAACAGCTTTTCCACCACGACATTACTGCCTTATAACCAGCTGGCCATGGACTGCAAATGTTAACCAAATTTTTCCTCTCCTCTTTTAAACTGTGGGTGTAGAGCATTGTGTGTCAGAAAGAAGAACAGAACCAAGACAGAGGGGAATGCATGAGGAAGTACGTTGGCAGAAAGGAGGCCACTCAAGGTCAGGATGGTGAGGAGGCTAGGTAACAGTGGAGGAGAGCAGGACATTAAATTCATGAGAAAAAAATTAAACATTAACTCTTCCTTTCAATAAACCTTAGTTTTTTTCCTTGCCACTTTTGCTTTTTAATTTAATCTACAGACAGTATAGAAATAACAGGTAAGACATTAGGGATGATGCACATTTAAAAAACAGGATGAAAGGCACTAAGCTGTGACTGTTGTGTTGCACATTGCTGTCTTAATGCAGTTGCTCAGATCACAGATATTGTGAGCAACAAATTTGAAGGTAATATGTTATATAACAACCATTGTTAATTTTCTATTTTTGTTTTGAATTCTGTATTTTATTGTTTTATCATTTCCCTGTTATTACTATTTGTTTTTTTTCTTTTTTGTTATTTATTTATTTACTTTTATTTTATATTTTAATAATTTCACCAAGAAGCAAATAATAATGGACAGTTTCAAAACAAATTAATGGGACAGTTTCAATAATAAATCCACTGCATATTGCTGTCTTAGGGGTTATTCATTGTATAATATATGATTTCCTGTCCACAAACACTAAACAAATCTTTTTATTAATTTAATTAAGAGAATGTAGCTGTATACCTATCCTAGCTATTTTGAATATACACATACAAAATTTTCATTCATTTATATCCCATTTTTTTGTTTAGTTTTGTCAGAGAAGGATATTCCATTGATATTTTAATATTGCTGGTGGATGAATTCAGCAAAATATTCCAATATAGTCCAGTAGTCCATAATCCATAGGTCTGGCAATGTTAGAAGTTGTTGACTTAAGCCTTTTACAGCTCAACCTATCAATATGGCTCTACTTTTTTATACCTCATTTTTATATTTTTCTGCCAGATGGTTAAGACCAAGATAAAGCAAGACCTATATAACAAGAAATTCAACTTTTGTATTTGATAATGTCAGTGAAGTCCCCTCAGGATTTACCCTGAAACCCTGCACCACAGTTTGTAGATCCTATGTCAGTGTCAGCCATGTGGATGAGTCACAGCCATTGCTTGAACAATCTTCTCTCTCAGAAAGCCTGAGAGAATGTTTTCTCTCCATGTGACTCTCCTTAGGCACACACTACATCATTGATCACATTCCTCTGTGGCCCCATAATACCCTGGATCAAAAAATTAAGGCACAACTGACTTACATGATGTTATAGTACAGGTTCTCCTATGTCCTGAGCCTTCACTGACCTTGAAAGTCTTAGGCTAAAATGTTGGGTGTCCTTGCAGGCCTTCTTTTTCTCTAATTTTTGGTTTGCAAACTTAGGTTGTTAACACTCAGGAAGAGAAGCTTATTATTACTCTACAACATATGCAGTTGGGTTTAACCTAATTATCTGTCTGACTATCAAACATTTTAGACATAACATGGAACAGGTATTTTCCATGAAGTACTGAGATGTTAAAATTTAAGTCTCTACATAATATGAAGAAAAAAATAAAAAATATTAAAAATATGAATAAACAGTTACATAGTTTTAAATAGAGATTTAGAAATCTAAACATATACAGCCTTGTAGAAGGACAGTCCTGTGACTTTTTCTTTTCTTGTCCTTTTTTCATTTATTCCCGTTTTTTATACAAATATTCACTTGAGAGACAGTATGGCAATAATTGGTATGTCATGAAAAACAGTACGTATTTAGAACACCAGAATGAAAGGCATTCCAAGTATGACTCTACTTTTACCCGTTGCTAATGTCAGTGCAGTTGTTCGGTTCACAGGAGTCAGCATATATACTTAGTCAGGGTGAGAATCCTACCAATTCACTGCTAGTATCAAAAACCTGCTGATGTTTCTTATGATCATTGTTTTACCCACCTTGTGTGTATAAATGTATGGCTTTGCCCCCATTATGTTTCCTAGCTTTTTTCCTTTCTCTCTCTTCATTGTCTAATCCCCAAGTTCTCCCTTCACTTTTTACTGTGTTATACCTTTCTATTTGTATTTCTCCTTTTGAGTTCTTATATGAGGTAGACTGTATGGTATTTCCACATGTGGTTCTGGTTTATGTCACTTATGAGTATATCTTTAAGTGACATCGACTTAAATATAAATGCTTCAAGTTTATCATTCTTCATAGTAATCCTCCATTGTATAAAAGTACCACATCTTTGTCATCCATTCCTCAGGTAACTAGCATCTTGGTTGTTTCCAAGATGTGGCTATAACACATTGTGCTGCTATGAACATAGGTACACATATATCACTATGATATGACGTTTTCAGTTACACGGGGAAAATTCCCACCAGGGGGAGAGCTGGCTTGAATGGGATTTCCTGTCCTAGTTTTTTAAGGAGTTTCCACACTGATTTCCATAATGGTTGCACCAGTCTACATTCCCACTGTGGAGAAAAGTTCCTTTTTTCCCACAGACTCTCCAACATTTGTTGTTAGTTGATTTGATTATGATGGCATTTCTTTCTGGGATGAGATGGTAACTCAGTGTTGTTTTAATTTGCATTTCATGAATGGCTAGTAAAGTGGAGTATTTTTTCATATATTTATTTGCTTCTTTAATTTTGTCCTCTGAGAAGTGTGTGTTCATCTCAGATGCCCATTTCTGGTCTGGGTCTTTAAATTTAGGGGGCTTAAAGTTTTTAGTTCCTTATAAATTCTAGAGAGCAAACATTTGTTGGAGTGCTTATTAGTTAAGATTTTTTCCAAATTTGTGAATTGTCTTTTCACTTTGTTAGTAATTTCTTCTGACGTGCAAAAACTTCTCAATAAGAGGTGGTTCCAGTTGTTAATTCTTTCAAGTATTAACCACGGGATTTGATTTTTTTTTCATGAACTTTTGCCTGCCCATGTGTCTTCAAGAGTTCCTTGTACTTTCTCTTCTAGGAGATTGAGTATTTCTGTTTTAATGTTTAGATCTGTAATCCATTTTGATTCTAGCTTAGCCTGGTGATAGTACTGGGTCTAATTTTAATTTTTATCATGTAGAGAGCCAGCTTTTCCAGCACCATTTGTTAAAGAAGCTTTCTTTCTTCCAGTGAGCCTGTTTGGTGCCTTTGTCAAAAATAAGTTGGCTGAGTGTGTTCATACTGGGTTCTGAGTCTTCTAATCGATTCCACTGATCCTCAGGTCTGTTTTGTTGCCAGTACCATGATGATTTTATCACAGTAGCTTTGTAATATAATGTCAAGTCAGGAATTGTAATGCCTCCTGCCTTGTCTTTGTTGCCGAGGATAGTCTTTGCTATTGTAGGTCTTTTCTGGTTCCAAATAAATTTTAGGAATGATTTCTCTAGTTCTGGGAGGTATTTTGGTCTTAGTTTGATAGGGATTGCATTAAATCTGTATAATAATTTTTGGAGTATGGCCATCTTCACAATGTTGCTTCTTCCTATCCAGGAGCATGAAAACCTCCAATTTTCTGAAATCCTCTACAATAGCTTTTTTCATAGTACTGTAATTTTCCTAGAAATGATCTTTGACTTATTTTGTTAGATTAATTCCAAGGTATTTCATCTTCTGTGGTGCTATTGTAAAAGGTATTGTTTCTCCAATCTCCCTCTCAGGGTGTTTGTTATCTGTGTATAGGAAAGCTATTGACTTTTGTGTACTGACTTTGTTTTGTGCTATGGTAATGAATTTGTGTATCAATTCTAGTAGCTTCTCGGTGGAATTTTTTGGGTCTTCCAAGTAAAATATCATGTCATCTACATAATGATGATTTAATTTCTTTACCTATTCTTATACATTTTATTTTTCTTTCTTGTCTAATGGCACTATCTAATGATTCTAGACCTATATTGAATAGGAGGGGTGATAGAGGACATCCTTGTCTTGTATCAGATCTGAGAGTAAAAGATTTCAGTTTTTCCCCACTTAGAATTATATTAGCCATTGTGTTGACATAGGTGGCTTTTATCAGGTTAAAATAGAGGCCATGTATTCCAATTTTCTGTAGGACTTTGAACATGAATGAGTGTTGGACTTTGTCAAAAGCATTTTCTACATCCATTGAGATGAGCATGTGGTTTTTAGACTTAGCTCTATTGAGATAGTGTATTACATTTATAGATTTTCGAGTATTGAACCATTCTTGCACCCCTGGAATGAATCCTACCTGGTCATGGTGTATAATGTTCTTGACGGTTTGCTGTATTCTATTTGCTAGGATTTTATTGAGGATTTTTTGCATCTATGTTCATGAGGGAGATTGGCCTGTAGTTCTCTTTTATAGTTATATCTTTCCCTGGCTTTTGTATCAGTATAATACTTGCCTCCAGGGATGATTTTGGGAGGATTGCTTCTTTTTCAATTTCATTGAAGAGTTTGAGGAGTATATAGATTACATCATCTGTAAATTTCTTCTAGAATTCATCTATGAATCCATCAGGACCTGGACTTTTCTTTGTCAGTAGGTTTTTTTCTAATTACATTTCATATTTCATAGGCTGTTACTGGATCATTGAGAGTTGTTATAGCTTCTTGATTCAGTTTTGGAAATTTGTACCTTTCTAGAAATCTGTCCATTTCTTCTGTGTCTTCCATTGTATAAGGGTAAAGGTTCGCAAAGTAGCTATTGACAATATTCTGAATTTCCACCTGGGTCTGTTGTGATTATACCCTTTTTATTACTTTTGCTTGTATTTGAGCATTTTCTTTCCTCTTTTTGAGGTTAGCTAGGGGATTACCAATTTTTAATCTTTCAAACAGTCATCTTTTTGTTTAGTTAATTCTTTAAATTGTTTTCTTCATCACAAATGAATTAATTTCTGCCCTAATGTTTATCATTTCTTACCATCTTTGGGCTCTGGGTTTGATTTGCTCTTCCTTTTCTAGATTTTGGGGCAGCATCTTTACATTGTTTATTTGTTCCCGTTCTGTTTTCATAATGTGTGAGTTCACAGCTATGAATTTCTCTCTGAGTACTGCTTTCATTGCATCCCATAAATTCTGATAAGTGGTGCTTGAATTTTCATTGAACTGTAGATGTTGTTGAATTTATTGTTTAATTTCATCTGTGATGCAATTGTTGCTGAGTAGGGTGTTGTTTAATTTCCATACATTTAAGGTGTTCTTCTGTTTTCTTCTTTTGTTTATTTTGTTTCATTGCACTGTGGTCAGCTAATATGCGTGGGACCATTTCTGTTTTCTTGCATATTCTTAAGCAAGACCTATGGACCAGTATGTGGTCTATTTTAGAAAATGACCCAAGTGCAGCTGAAAAAAGTGTATATTCAATTGTTGTTGGATGAAATGCTCTGCATTTGTCCACTAAGTCCATTTGTTCCTAGCTCTGGTTCACTTCTGCTACTTCTTGCTTAAGTTTTAGTCTACTTGACCTATCTTTTTGGGATAAGGGGTGTTATGCTCTCCTTTAAGATGGTCGAATTGGATATTAGATTTTTCGTGGCCATTATGATTTGTCTTACATAGTTGGATGATCCCATGTTTGGTGAATATATTTTTATGAGTGTGACATCTTCCCCTTTTTTATTTTATTTTCTTGTGGAACTGGGGTTTGAACATAAGCCCTTGCACTTGCCAGGGAAGTGCTTATTCCACTAAGCCATCTTCCCGGCCCCTACTTGTTCCTCTTCAAATTTTTCCCCTAACCAGTATATAGTGACATCCATTATTTCATTTGCTCATTAATGGTTTGATGTTGAGACTGTTTAAGAACAGGATTGCTATCTCTGCTTTTTTCTGAGTTCCTGGTGCATGTAGTATTGTTTTCCATCCTTTGGCTTTTCATGAATTTCTTTATGAGTTAAGTGTGTTTCTTGTATATAGCATATTGCTGGATTTTGTTTCCTAATCCACTGTTCCATTCTATTTCTGTTAATTGGTGAATTGAGTCCATTTACATTGATGGATATAATTGAGATGTATTGACTTAAAATCAACATGTTTATTTACCTGCTCTTTTGGACTCATTTTTCTCCTGTGTTTAATTGTTTGCCCAATTTCGTGGGTTCTGTCTGTTTTCATTTGTGGAGTTCTGATCATTTTGGTCCCTCTCTCAAACATCTTTTAGTAGTCTGTGTAGGGTTGGCTTTGTCATCATGAAGTTATTTAGTTGTTTTTTGTCATGAAAGATTTCACCTCTCCATCAAACTTGAAAGAGACTTTGGAAGGGTATAGTAGTAGTCTGGGCTGGAATTTGTTTTCATAGAGGACTTGAAGTACTCTGATCCATGCAGTTCTTGCCTTCATGGTTTGTGAAGAGAAGTTTGCTGCTATTCTGATGGGTTTTCCTTTAAATGTGATCTACTTCTTTTCCCTAGCAGTTTTCAGTATATTGCTTTTGCACTAGATTTCTGGGATCTTGACTGTCATATGTCTCAATGTGTTTTTAATTGGGTTGAAGTTATTCGGCATTCTGTATGCTTCAGTTTTCTGAATGTCAGATTGTTTCCTATGTTTTGGAAGTTTTCTACTACTATTTTTGCCCATATTCTCTTTATATTGTTTTATTGACTCCTTCTTTCTTGTTGACGCCTATTATTCTCACATTGTTCATCTTTGCATCGTGTTCCAGGTGATGAATTATTTTTTGTGCATCCTAGTTGTTTTTAAGAGATCTTTTCTTACCTTTTCACTAACTGCAACAACATCTTCAAGATCTGAACCTCCATCTTCACTTTCACTCAAATGGTTTTTCAAGCTAGTAATTGAAATTTTAAGTTCATCTGTATCTCTTTGACTCTGCTTCATGAGATCTGTTTCTTTCCTGTGTTGATCATTCAAGAAATCCGTCATTTTTCTGATCTCCTTTTTTTATCAATGTCTTCTTGAGAAGCAGTTTTAAATTCTTTTATTTCAGAGATTATTTCTAATCTGATTTCCTCTATTTGTTTCTGTATTTGATTCTTTACTTCAGATGCTATTAATTTAGAGATTTCTTTTTTTATTTCAGAGATTAATCATGATCTGAGTTCCCGTATAACTTTCTGCTGCTGTTTATTTCAGACGCTCTTAATTCAGATATTTCTTTTTTATTTCAGAGACTAATTCTGATCTGAGTTCCTCTATATTTTGTACTTTGTGTCTTTACATGAGGCCTTATTAATTGATACTAGCTGTGCTAGTGTCCTCTGCATTTGTTTTGTGTGGGCTCAGGACCTGAGATTGCATTTTGCTCCTTCTCTTTGTCATTTTGTATCGCACTACCCTCTGACCTCTGCTGTAGATCTCTTGTGCAGTTTTAACCTTAAGACCTACTAAAGTTTGGGTGCAGATCTACAAAGCATGAGCTCATCCAGTTGTGCCTGGCTTGGGTGTGGCCACTGCTGTAGCCCTTACACCTAGGTGAACTTGTTGTGCCCCTCTGGCAAGATTTTCTCTTCCTGGATTAGTTGTGTGGTTTTGGCCCCTAGTCTCTGCAGGGACTTCAGCTGCAGTGATTCACCCCAGGCCTGTATGCCAGGCTTTGCCTAGGTCTGGATGGGTCCAGGAGGCACAGGAGAGCTCAGAAGCTCTCCCACAGTGCCTGGTCTTGGGCGGATCTGGAGGGGTCCTGAGAGTGCAGCAGAAATTCTCACAAGGCAGGCTTGGTCTGGCTCTGGAGGGGTGGAGGGGTCCCAAGAGCATGTCAAAAGGTCTCACTCAAGTGGCAGGCGTGGGCTTGGTCCAGAGAGGCCCAGCGGGAGCAGGAGAGTGGAGAGGCTCTCGCACACACTCGCAGGGCCTGGGCTTGGGTGGGTGTGGAACACTTTTTTTCTTTAAAAATAAATAAATGTATGATAATTATAAGAAATGAAAAATGTTATTGCATAGAAAATAATGTCATCATTTAACATTAAAATTTTTAAATCTTTTTTTTCTCAGAATAAGCAATTTTTCTGTCCTTTTTTTTTTTTTTTTTCAGATCTAGGGATTGAACTCAGACCCTTGTGCTTGTCAGGGAAGGATTTATTCTACTGAGCCATCTCTCTGGCTCCTGCAATCTTTCTGTCTTAAAAGATTTATAAAATTCATGAGAGGTTTTATGATTGGAACAGGTTAGAGTAGTTTACTGCAATCTTCCTTTGGCCTTCCTGAGAAAAAGATCTGGGTTAAGGATCCAGTCTTCTGCTGCTCCTCACCCCTATAACTGGATACTCCAAGTTCTTTCTTAATTTGATAAGGATGGATAACTTCTTAAACCATGTCATTGACAGAATGAGTACAAGGTTACTGTTATTAAAAGAGGACATAGTCTGAATTGTTATTTTCTTCCCCTTTCATAATTTAAATCTAATAATCAGCCATTTGGATGCTCATCCAAATATGCTATTTTCTCTTGTAATAATATTTCTAAAAATTAAAGTATTATGAAATCTTATTAGCTTACAAAAGCATTTACCGTCTATAGTCCTAAAGAACTGTAGCACTTAAAGAGATATTTTTTTAAATTTTCATTTGCACTTGGAAACACCAGAGATTACTAATGCTTATAATGCTTTTGCATGGTAGGCTCAACTGAGGAAAATGTGCTAAGCAGGTGATTTCATATCACATGCATGCACCCATCAGAAATTTAACTGTAACTCTTTTTGAAGCCATATATTTAACAAAAATTCTTTTCATGTTGATATCACTCAAGGCTTAATATTGTTTTCTACAGTGGTTACATTTAGCCCTGCAGAGTATCAAGATGGCATAAAATCAGAGGACAGCAGCTTATTTTGGTTTAGTTCTACAAAAATACTACAAAGTTCTTCAAAGCAAGGAAGAACCCAAGAATGGTGTTCTTAATGATGATTATTAATGATGATTAAAACAGATCTTTGTCCAGAAGTCTCATCTTCCCTTTTACTTCTTTAATTTCCAGTTTAGATTTTTTTCACTTGTTTCCTTTTTTTCCCTCAAACCTTGAACTCTTTAGCACTTGAAAGTCTATATTACCCTCTTGAAGCTGGCAGAACAACAAAGACAAACTTTAGTGACCACTTGATTTTCTATCTGGAATGAATTGAGGTTTGGAAAGGCTGAAAAGAACTATACCTTGGTCATTTTTTTGGAGGACTCTGAAAAAATGAAATAGGAACATGTGAGCCCATGGACAAAGTGGAGAGAAGCACTTCATGTGCAGAAGCATGCCCTGGAAGATAGCTGCCAAGGAAAGAGTAACAGTAAAAGAAAAAAAAAATGAGGAAAAACACTCTTCAGAGCAAATGAAAAGAAACAGTCTGTTCTCCAACACCAGAAAGGAAATCAGAGAAAGGCCGTAAGGCAAGGAAAACACATGTAGAGTTTGGTTCAAAAGAAGATTTACAGCTGCAATGCTTAGAGATAAGAATCTAGCAAAGTAGGATATAAGGTGGGGACATCATTACAGGAGTAAACAACTGCAAGTGCAAAGGGATAGAGGGAGAAAGATCTGCAAGTAAGAAGGCTACTGCCTTGAATAGTGTAAGGGAGGAGGCAAGTGGCAAGGGAGGGGACAGAGCAGGAGCTGGTGCCAGGTCATGTATGCAGAGCTTCTCCAGCTGTTGATAGTAAAGCACTCTTTCTCTTTTTTCACCTTTTCCTCCCTTTTACCTCCTTTCTCTTATCCTCCTTCATTTCTGGTGAACAATGGACTAACACATAGTGCTTTACTTTCCAGAGCTCATGCATATATTGAAACACACAGACACACAGACACACACACACACGCACACACACCCTTATCCTTTGAGTCTGATAACGCTAGGGCTGGTTGATCCTTTTGCATCAGAACAATTTCAGTGATCATACAGACAGAGAACCGAGCACTGTATAATATACATGTTTCTAAATTAAATTTTGCACATGTCACATCACAGAGTACTACCAATTCATAGATCACACTATAGCTTTTACTGACAAAAGGCATTTCTAATTTGTTCTAGGTTCAATGGTAAATTATTGAAATGTTTTCAAGAGCTAAGTAGAATTAGAGGATTTGCATTTTAAATCTCTAAAACCAGCAAGCAAAAATATGTTAAGGCTAGGCAAGGCTGGGAGCAGTGAATGTAAGATACTATGAAAAGTGGGACAATATCCCCAGACAATGACAATGGAAATTTAAACACGACTTATGATGGTTTTCTAATAGATTGAATGTGAGAACTGGGAGTGAAGACAGAATATAGGAGAATTCACAATTCTATCTAGAACACCTGGGTATATGTCACACACTGAAAGAGAAAGGACAGGGTAAGTGTTACAGGACAGGCAGGAAAATAATAGCATGAAGAATTTAGTTTTCACTGTGGTAAATATATACTTGTTACAAGGGAGTCAAACACATTGAATGTCTCATTTGCTTAAAATTGTATCCCTTCGCAGTTGGATTAAACAAGGTGTTTATATCTCAGAATTATAAGTAAACTTTGCAAGACTGATTTTGATGAATGAATGAAATAGTATGGTGGTCATAATGCTAGACAGTCGTTAACTCCTGTGCAGCTTGCAGTTCCCTGTGGATGGACAGATTACTCACCTGTAAGTGAAAGAGTTCCCAATATGTGTACCATATCTTAAAAATGAAGCTCACTTCATTTTCAGCTTGGAAATCAATGGATTGTATTTGGGAATGATAATGCAAATATAGATCTACAATTAGATCTAAAGGGTAGAAAATGGAAAAATGTCTTGTAAAAATACTTTATCTTATGCGAAAGAGTACCAGACAGGAGAAAGACACAAGTCAGCAACTTGCTTAAATTTCTAGAGAATTAACATTACAATTCATACTAATTAGCTTCAAAGGTCTTGCAAAATTTGATCTAAGTAACTGCCCTGTTGAACTTTGGTAAATATAAAACAGCAATTTACTTTTCTGGTTAGCTGGTAAGGATGGAGGCAGTATCTGAAGAATTTTTAATTTACTAAGAGATTTTCCTATGGTACACATGTCAGCACTAATTTCATACCTTAAATTCTCAATTTTAGTTTTTTGTTCATTTCATGCACAAAATTATATTTGACATTACTAAAAGACACATGTCACTTACTGCATTTTTGGGTTCTTAGTTTTGACAGAGTTTCTTCTTACCTGTTTATCTATTTGCAATATGATACAATATGTCTAAAATTAATTTTTCTTGCAGACAGCAGGGTTAAGCATAGTTGCTCCAACCTTAAACTTTAGGGGAAATGGGCGCACAGCACGAACGGTGTGCATTATGGTAAAGATTGTGGAAATAATTTCAAACTGTGCTCATCAATATTTTTAATGCTGGGGACTTCAAGGGAATTACCTCCTTGGCTCTAGTTTCTATTTCCTTCAGAGGTTGTTAGTAATTAAAGCAAAAGTCAGTTGTTTTATTGGAAAATACCACTGAAAAGTGTAATTTACTGTTGGCCTGCCAATGTTCTCAGAATGATCAACAATAGAAGCATATCCTTAAGGAATACTTTCAGTCATGGTTGAAAAACTTAAATATGACAAATTCTTCACTTTGAAGATTCCAGGTTGACAGAGGTCAACTCTTTCAGCTTCTGGAATGGTGACAACAACCAGCCTTAATTGTTGCTAAATATATCAGATAAATTCCTTATTCCCCATTCAGCCACCTCTGCATGTCAGGAGGCATTGTCAGAGATATTACTGTAAGCAATATATTGGATTCCTTACTCTGATATGTCTTGGGGAACACAATTATAATAACAAGATTGTTATCAGGGTATTAACTAGTGCCTTCTTGAGACTCCTCATTTTTACTGTTCATAGTTATTTAAGATAATAGGTTTACTCTTATGAGGAGCAGTTTCCTTCCAAATGCATCATGTGTGCACTTTTTTATGCCTCTGAATTTTTATAACTGAATATAAATCTTTCTTTTTGGTAGACATTTGAATCTGCTGAGCTGGTATCTGTAACTGTCTTGGGTCTACATAGCTATTATCCTAAAGCACTGACTGCACCAAGTGGTAATAACTCAGTCAGTTGTATGCTTTCTAAACCAATCCTCAAACCTACTCCATCAATTTTTGTGTGTGACTAGTGTTAGTTCCTGTGGCTTGCTAAAATCGCATATTTTTCTCTGCATCTAGCTCCCAAAGCACTTGGTTCTGTTTGTTAAGTCTGCAGAGAGATTCAAAGTATTGGTTATCAATACTCCACAGTTGTTATTGCTAAGGAATGAGATTTTTTATTGTCAGGCTGGTTCTCCAGGTCTCAACTGGCAAAATTTGAAACAGCTATAGATTTCAGTGCTCCAGGGAATTTTTTTCCTCTCTAATCAACGTAACACTGTAACTGATACATCTAGAACTCTGCCTACTATTTACAATGTGAAATTGAGTTTTTCCTTTTAATATAGGATCAGGAGCACTTCTAGATTTTATTATTAACTTAGTGAGAAATTTCAGAAGGATCAGGTTAAGCTCTTACCTTGGAAACTGTACGCCTGCATAATTTCAAGTTTTTCAATCTTAGTAGGCAAGTACATACATTGCATCTTCTCTGTATTTTAGATAAAATGCCATATACTTGAGATTTATTAGAGGAAATTGGCAGTTAAACAAAAGATTAGAAATTTGTATGCTAACTGTATAATAAAGGAGACATAGGATGGTTTGTTATTGTTTGTCTTTAAGGCAGAACTATGCACTTTATCTGGGCAGACTGAAAGCACCAAGGAATTTTCCAAAATACAAACAAATATTAGATTTGGATCTTGCAGAATTTGTTCCTAAGTAGAAGCAACAAGAAAGACTTCTATGTTAAATGGAAAGTAATTTGAAAAGTATGCACTTTTTCCTTTCATGTTAATATATCTTTTGCTTTAATGTGATTTTAATCTTTAAGGTGATGTATTTCATTTATATATCTCCTGTGAGGAAGTAGGTGCAGTGGTATGGTTAAAGGGTACTGTTTTGCGTTAAAACAAATGAAACGAGGAAAGATGAGATGGAATTTTTTTACTAGATCATAATGTACTATTAAGAAAAATTTTATGTCAGAAAAAGAAATCAATATTTCTGAAGTAAGGATAAATTTGGGGGAGAAAGGTGAATCAGAATATATATATATATATATATATATATATATATATATATATATATATATATATACATACATACATACATACATACATTGATCTTAAAAAAATCAGAATAATCCTACTGATACATGGAAGTAAAACTTCCGATCTGACCTAGATGAGTCCGTGTTCTCTAAAACTGAAGAACGAATTTTAGGAACAAACGGAGGTTGAGGGTAAAACTTTATTGGAAAGAAAAGCTTCTGTTGGAGAGGGACAGAAGGAGGACCCAAGCGGGTTGTTCTGGAAGTGCCTCTTTCAGGTTATTTTTATAGGGCAAAACCACTGGGGCTAAAGTAGAGAAGGAGTCTTGCTTAGGTGGATGTGGGATGGGACAAAACTATGCTCAACCAATGGAATGGCAAGCACCATTGCTCAGATAAAGTTGGTTATGCCCAGGACCAAATAGGAAAGCGAGTCACGGAGTAAGCGGGCATGAATATGGGACAGGGTTCCTGTTGACGGTTGGATTATGGGACAGGGTCTCTTCCCACTGGGGGTTGAGCTAGTGACTCACTTGTGTTTTTCCAGGTGATCAATACCTATTTAGAATATCAATCCCAGGTGCTGCTCTTTTAGCATCTATTTGGCCTTTAGGTCTTTAGGTCTGGTTCACAGCAGGAGCATCTGTCCCTCCAATAGTTGTCTTTGTCTTCCGTGTTACCTCCTTTGAGGGCCTGGCCCTCTCTGACTTCCTATAATATTTCTATCTAATTCGGCTACCTGTAACACTACCATTCCAGAAGAAACGTTATGTGCTCAAAACATTCCCAGACCTTTTTTTTTCTAAATCTCTGACAAGTAAATAATCAATAAATGTTCTTTCCCTGGGAAAAAGACTGACATCGTAATCTAAATAATATACTGATAATATGTTTAAACTTTGCTTTGACCACTATGAGAAGTGATGTCTACATTTTTTGTGAATGAGATACTTGGAGTCACTGGTGTATATTGGGCAATATGATTATAAAAATAATTTCATTTTGATCATATTTTTGCAACAATAATGTAACTGTCACTATATTATTGTTATAATGGCAGGTGGTTTTGGAAAGCCAAAGTCTTGAAATGAAATAATTTTTATTAATTTTATTGAGAAACAAACAGCAATGAAGCCAATGAAACAAATAGTTTCAAAACCAATTAGTAGGACAGTTTTGATAATTAATACATTGTATATTGTGGTCTTCATAGTGGTTATTCATAGTACAAGATGCAGACATGATATCATGTTCAAACATTGAAATGAAATATAATGTCAGTAAATGCTTTCCCAAAAGCTGAAAACTATGATCGTGTGCCTATTCTTAAGATTTATGTTTATAAAATGATTTACAATTTGATATCAAGGAAGCAGTTTCTATTGGGGACAGATTTTTGATGAGGCTAATTACTCAACAATACCTGTCCTTTTCCTGTTCAGAAGTTTATATCTTCATTTTTCTTCATAAGCCCTTTCTTATTTTGACCAAATTGTTAAAACTGATTTTCTTTAACATTCTCCTATGACACAGATCAACAGGGGAATCAGTTCTATTAAAGAAGATCTTTAGGATGAAGTCAACTGTGGAATGTTTTACAAATGTGGTTCAATAAACTCCATATAATTTCAAAAGAAAATGATGCATACAAGAGCATCTTGGGAATTAGCATAAAACACTGCTTCACTTTGACTCAAGTAAGAAGGACCTTTGGGAGAATAACACTACTTTCAAATAGCCTGATTGGAAAAAAAAATCTCTTACTGGGGTTCTAAAGAACAAAATTTGCATATTAATAGAAGATTAAAGTGCCTATCTAGTATTCTGAAGCAGCTACTTTCTCTTGTCTATTTTGTTCTTCACATAAACATCTTTCATAATAAAAAGAAACTTGTGCCTTTGCTATTTCAATGAGTCTCCAAGGTTTCCTGTTACAATAGGACAGATTTTTGAAATGTCGAAAACTCTTGAATAAAGCTCTTTGGATTTTTATTTATTAACACAATGAAAGGGTTACTTTTAAGGAAAAAAAAAAGTAAAACAGGACACTTTAGAAGACTGGATGTATCAGAAAGGAAGATTAAGGAAGATTGCCTCCACTAAAAAAGAAAGAAAAATTGACCCAATAAATAAATGAATAAATAAATAAAATGAAAACCTCTGGTGGAAAATAATATATATTTCAAAGTGAATTTTGGAAGTATGATGTGAAAATAAGAAGAAAGAAAATATGAAAAACAGACTTTCCTAGGTGGAAAATAGTCCTGCTGCATTCTAATAAAGCTCCATTGTGCTAAGAGACACAATGGTGGCTGCTTGCTTCCCCCATTAGTTTCTGACAATGTCATCGTACCACATCTGTAAAGAAAAATGAGTATTCTTCATGAAAATTCATGCAATTTAAAATCCAGAGATAAAATGGAAAAGGTAGAGCAGAATTAATAAGAAAATTTGTAAAAGGAGAAAACTGTGTGGCAAGCTTCTAACAAGAAAGATACAGAAATTATTTATTAACCAAGGCTACAAAGAGTCCTGAGAATACTCTGCCTATTTCCTCTGTGTCCCTTGCTTTCCAGGGCCCATTTCTGTTTCTTTCTGGCTTTATAGATCCCTTTCAATTCAAAGGTATGAGAGCCTTTCTAAGCCTTTCTACTGTTTTATCTGGAGTTTGACAAGGAGTCATAGGCAGTCACATGGAACATGGCTTTTTTTTCTCATTGATTTTCATGTAAACAACTGCTGTTTTTCAGATAAATTCTCTAAGCTAGATAAGTAATTTTTAAGGGCTAATATCTGTCTGGCTCTTCAATTAAGAATGTGTGGGATAAAAGTGAATCACACGTGGGATCGTTTTTTACACTCTTTCAGAGTCCTAGAAGCAAATGCTTTCTTTTGTGGTCAGGCTCGTCTTCCATTTCTCCGTGTGCATTGTATGCATACTCAGCTTGGAAATGGTACTTTTTGCAATGAACTTTTGTGTATGCATTTCTGCTTTCAGCTCCTGAGCCTCTCTAAACCTAACAACAAAGAGGCTTGGAAAAGTGTAGACCAGAACCAGAAAAGCTTTGGAAACCCAACTCACGTGCAAGTGCTCTTTCCTTTTATTTTGAGGATGCTGGCTAACCTCTTTGCAAGCATCACCAGGCTATCTCAATAACTTACTGCCAAGTGTCAGGCAACTAAGTATCTTTGCTGCTGTTCTTCTGCTCTTAAGGATCTATCTTACATTAGTATCTCAATATTTCATCTGATTTTTGTGATGCAGTTTTCTTGCTTATACTCTTTTCCATATAAGGAGCTTCCAACTATGCTACCTGGAAAAAGGAAAGAAAACTAAACTTACTCAGAAATTCCCTCCACAGACATTTATTTCCTTGTCTTTCTTCCCATGCTTCCTATTAAGAGATTGTTAGTTAGAGGCAGCAGCAATATTTTGAGAGAAATTGTTCTACAAGTGTATTTCTGGCTGGTGGTCCCAAAGACTTTTAGGAATTGTTCTTTCAGAAAAGTGATGGAGATGGAAAGGGAATAGTGTCTCACAAGGGACTCAACTCTTTCATTGCTGCTTATGGGTAAATTTTGTTTCAATGCAATCATTAGTTTTACTTTGACAATACATCCCATTACTTATGAATTAAAGTAATTGCAATAGAAAATATCAGGAAATAGTTGTAACTAGTTGTTTAAGGTACTCTTATGAAAGTGACTACAAGTCAGACATAATTGTTTTGACTAAGATCTTAAATGACTTCCTAAATACTAAATCCATTGAATTCTGCATGTATCTCACTTGAATTTGACTCTGTTGACTGTTGCCATCCACTTGGGGGTCCCATTCATTATCTCTGCCTGACTTCATTTTTTTCCCTGCTATTTTTCTACCTGTAGAGTAGTTTCTGGTTTATCTTTGTTTTTACATCTACTATCGCTAAATGGTCAGTGACAGCTGTTAATATTGGCTGGTGATTACTGAGCCTTCCCATTGCACTGAGATATTCTGCAATTTATAGGCCCTGGAGAGGTGGGCTAATTGACCAAGGGCTACACGTGCTATAAGTGGCCAGCCTAAGCCTGAGCTCTCCAGCGTTCACCTTGACCTATGTGCAGCCCTCTGCATGCCCGCTTCAGGCTGTCTGGTATCTCTTGGGTTTCTCCATGGATCTTTAGACACTCTTATTTTCTCCTGCTCTATTATCCTAAAGCAATTTCATGCATTCAGGGATTTTCAATTGTCCCCCTTATATTGCTAGATCTGAAGTCTATACTTCTATCAAACTTACCATGTATTTTCTGTATCGGTTTGTCAGTCCATTGGGCACCTCTATCAAGGTATTCCACAAAACTCATAGAGAATCAAGCAAGAGTCTAGAATCTTGTGTTTAAGATACATCACTATTTTGGGTCCCACAATAAAAACAAATAGTTATATTGTTTAAGCCAGCTACCTCTAATTTTCTCCAATAAGACTATAAGTTCTCCAGAATATTTTCTTACATTTTATGTAACTTTCCTCCCCATATCTACTACTTTGTTTCTGGCTCTGTTTATTGCCTGGGTAGAGTTCATAAGAGATTTATTTTCGTAACATAAACTGGTTTTATTTTTATAGCACAAACTAGTATATTTTAGAAAATGTAGAGAATATAAAAATAGAAGTGAAGAAATCTGAAATTGCCCTGATAATCAATGGAAAAAATAGGCCTTCTTGATATATTTCTTCTACTATATTTGTTTGTACATATACGCTGCATTGAATTTTATCATTTTCTGTTAATATGTCATCGACAGTTCCCAACAATATGCTTTTTTCCTGCAATTTGATGTCTAACATCTGTTTGGGGTTACATTATTAGCTTGTTACATAATTTAATTATTCTTGCATTGTCTGATAGATAAGATGTTTATGAATGTTTTCACACTTAATCAGACTTCATACCCTATTCCAGTTTTAGGTTCCATTCCCCAAAGTAGTAACATATTCAGATTTTGTGAAGAAAAATAAAATATCTTGTAATAGAAACAATAGATATTTTAAATATATCAGAAACATGCAGGTGGAAAAATGCTATTTATTGTCATATAACTCAAGAAAAATAATTCATCCTTATTATAAAGACTTTTATGAGTTGTCCCTAAACTCTTCTGTGTCATTCAAAGCCTACACTATATAAATTGTATGATTTTCTCATGTTAATCTGTTTCATGCTGTAAGGGTATTGACAACAACAGGAAATTTTCCTTTCCCACAGTACTTAGCAAGAAAATGCCTTACTTATAAAATGAGTTGAAATATAAGTGACCATGCAGAGACCATGTCTTACCACAAGAGAAACTGGTTGACAATCATTGCTTATCAAGTGAATGAAATGTAATGATATATTGTAAAAAAAAAAAGTCTATTATACCTTGTTTGGCCTCATACTCTAATATGTCTTTGATCACTGTTCTTTGTGTTTTGTGTAAATATGGGAAACTTCTAGCTGGACATGGTGGCCCACAAATTTAGTTCCAGCACTTTGGGGGCAGAAAGCTTATGTGTTCTGGAAATCAACTCCAGTCTGGACTACATAGTGAGACCCTGTATCACCAGCCCTCCAAAGGAAAACATTTATATTTTCAAATAATATCTGTATATGTTATTTATTTTAATTTATGTATTTGGTACAGGGTCTCACTATGCCACTGGGACTCTTAGTGACATCCTGTTTTCAGCCTCCTCATCAATAGGATTATAGGCGTGTGCCACCTGGCCTAGACCTAGTGGCAGCTCAGTGTGCAGAGGATGGGACGGGGAGGGGCTGGCCTGTGGTGCTGGGGATTGAACCCTGCTGCCTGTGCTTGACTAACCAGTTGCTTAGTCCACTGAAGTATCTCACTGATCCAGTATTTATTTTAACAGTCTAAATTATGCTGACATATCTCCAGAGACTGAGCAAATATATATATCTAGGGGTATTGTCTGCAAAGACAGATGAGATTTTTTTTTCTTTTCTAATAATTTATGTCTTTATTTCTTTTTATGTCTGTTAGCTTTTTTATTGTATGTGACAGATAAGTCTTTATTTTCTTGTAATTTCTTTTTCTCCAATTGATATATAAAATATATTTATTTATCATTCATTTAAGGCTCAACTATGTCTGATTAAATGGCCTTTTGCCTGGCAATTCTAAATGGTTGTCCTCTGAGGCACAGAAGTAAAGTGTAACCTCACAGAAGAGTTTTACATCAAATCCTGACAGAGATTTATTGCATCAAAATGTCCTGATGCAGTCTTTATATTTACTTTCATTAAGGTTTCTGTATAACATACATGATTTAACTGACATTTCAGGGCCACATTTACCTATGTTAGGCTACCATGCCTTTTGTAGAATATATATATATATATATATATATATATATATATATATATATATATATATATATATATATATATATATATAACCTTGTTAAGGTCCTGGCCCCTTTGTCCCCATCCTGGTTGGTAAGGTGCATGTGGGACTCACCCCATCTCCTTGTTGCCTATGCCCTCAGGGCAATGCATGGCTCCTGTCTCTAGATGGGTGTGGGAACAATCTCTCAGTACTCAACAGAATCCTGGGAGGAGAACCTACCTATGTCTATTATACTTTTTCATTATGTCTATATGAGAACATTTGCTTTTATTTCTTTTGAAAGTTATTTTCATTTTTTGGGAGGTGGCATGATTACCTGTTCAGTCCAGGCCTTTGCACTGACCCATTTCCCTCATTTTCATTTGGAAACAGGGTTTTGCTAAGTCACTAAATGACCCAGGCTCCATTTGAACTGTGAAACTTTTGCCTTAGCCTTCCAGGGTGCTGGGATCAGCAGTGTACAACTCCATACCCAGCTCAAAAGTTCACTTGCTGTGAAATGCTTGTGTGTACAAATGAGGAGGAAATCCCAGCCAGTATTCATCTTGCATAGGCTCTGGTCTTTCATTTTTGGAAGCCTATTTTATTTTATTATGGGGAAATAAAAATAATCATTTCTTTTTAAAGCTGTAAAAATTAAGAGGTTATATTAGAAAAACTGCATATGACACAAAATAATGCAATTGATAATGGATCAGTTTTCACTTAAGTTTCAATTTTTCTTCTATCTCAGTGAAATCTGCTTTTTAAAATACTGTCTGAAATATTTGATTGTGTTGTGGTATTATTAGGTGCTTTTATTTTTGTCTCACATCATTTAGGCTTTAAAAAAAATTTTCCTGCCCTGCAGCCAATAGTTTTATATATTTTACAGTTCATTTTTAGTCTAGAAAGCAAATATCTTTTTGAGGTTAAAAGAGAATGCAAATGGATGCTGTCAGAAGTTTGTTTCTTTAGTGTTTTCCCCAAACAGGATTGTTCTGTTTATTTCATTTCAGACATTTTTATTATTTCACTTAACTTTCTAATAAAAATATTCACTTGCTGGTGGGCTTCACTTGAGTTTACTTGTTCTTGGTTTGGGAACTGTGTCTTGCCTAGAAAATGGTTCCACAGAAAATGTCTGGATCCTTCTTGGATCTTGTGCTCCAGGATAGTGCTGGAATGACCACATCACGTATTCACAGAACTGAAAGTCAGTGAGGAGATCCTGTGTTAGCTGATATATATATATATATATATATATATATATATATATATATATATATATATAATTTATGTCTCCCATCCTATAACTTTGAATATGTATAATCATTCCATGAATTGGACATAGTACTATTAAGAATTTTATTTTATTTTATTTGTTTATTTGGTAGAACCAGGCATTGAACTCAGGCCCTTGCACTTGTCAGGGTAGTGCTTATTCTACTGAGCTATCTCCCTATCCTCTCTTTTAAGAATTTTAAAATTAAACTTGAATTAATTTAGTCTAAATTATATCAATTTTATTGTACTCTTTTAGTTCTTGACAAATCAATGTTAATTTTAGAGTGATGGATTTAGAGATAGAATAAAGTTCCACTTCTATAGTTCACTTATAGTTTCTTGAATGAAATTTATTTTTAAAATGTCTTAGTGTCAATGTAATAAATAAAAATTATAGACTTTATAATATTCAGAATATAAAAAGGTGAATATTTACCCACAATTCATCCAACCAGACTTTATATTTTTGTATGCCCATTTCATTGATTTCCTATGGACAAGTCCAAAATTTATATCTTGTGAGAATTTACAATGTTATATTTTTATGTAACAAGATTCCTAGACTAGTTAGTACCATAAACACTTTCCATGTCATGATTCTTTTTTGACATTAGTTTAAAAGGAGGTATAGCATTTCATTAAGCTGATTCCACATTGAGGAATATTTTAGACTCTTTCCATATTTTTCCATATTAAACAATACATTCATAGACATGGTGTAACATTCAACACAGCTGTCCTTCTTTCCTCAGGGCAACTTTCTCAAAATGGAATCACTGGATCAAAAGACACTGCACAAGGCTTTGGCTCTGTGCTGCCTCATTTCTCTCCTGCGAAGGAGCATCAGCCTTCACTCTCACTGCAGCTTCCTGCTAATTTTTAGCGTATAATACAGCATGTGCTTGCAGTGCAGCTGATGCTGAGCTTTTATTTAATGAAGTGAAAAGGTCTCTGAGCTGCAAGTGAATGTATTCCTCTTTTCGGAAGACAGATTATCTCTTGTTCTCCTAAGGTTTGGGTGACTTGCTTTTCTTCTTTCATTTTTTGTACAACGTTCATCATACAGCATTCATAGGTGGGAGATTCACAAAAGACTTATAATATTAATTTACAATAGTTTTAATTTATACAATATATTATATATTACCTCATTTTGTAGTGATACCTATATAGCCATCTTTATAGAAACCTAGTTCATGATGGCCAAATCTTGTTTTAGTGCAAGGTCCACAGGGTCTCACTACACAGATCACATTTGTGATGATCCTCCTGTTTTCAGCCTCCCAACCACTGGGATTACAGGCTCGCACCACCACACCCAGTCTCAATCACCAACCCAGTGCACCCTGGGGGTGGGGCTGGCTTGGCATAGCACAGATCTAACCTAGGTCCCAGGGCTTACTTAAGCAGGTGCTTGAGTCTGCTGAGCTATCTGGCTGACCCAATAGTTAAATCTTGGATGTGGTCTATGTGTCCATCGATAGATGAACAGATAAATAATATGTATTTTTATATGCAGTGGAGCACTAATGTGCCATAAAGAAGGATGGACTTGAGGCTTTTGTAGGAGAATAGATGCACCGCGAGGCCATAATGATAAGAGAAATAAATCAATCACACAATCTGAAACATCATACGGTTTTTCTTTGTAAAAGAAAGCAAAAATATAAACAAAGAGCAAAATAAAAAGGAGATACTAGGAAATAGGTTGGCCTTTCTTTTGTTTGTTAAGGTATAGAGGATTGAATTCAGGGGCTTGTACATGCCAGGCAGGCATTTATATTGCTGAGCTATCTCCCCAACCCAATACTAGGAAATAGGAAGACTGACTTTGCTTGTTTTTTTTTTTTTTCAAAAGGAAAGGGATCACAAGGAAAAGGAATGAGAAGAAGATGGTAAAGAATCAAGGTATGTCGTGTGTGTGCACCAACTTCTCATGACGGATGTGATCATTATACCCTGCTTACTTGAACTAGTAAAAAAATGAGAAATTAACAGAAAGAAAGATAGAAAAGGTAGAGGAAAACAGCTGTTTTATAGAATTTAATTCAAATTCAAGAGTTGAATTGATTTGAATGAGCTTGCTGGAGACAGACAACAAGCAAAACTTCAAAAATTTGAAAGGGGCAGGGTATGATCAAAAAGAGGAAAAGGAATTAACAACCATAGATTTTTTTACTATTTGTCAATGTCCATGAAAAGTAATTTACTCCAAACAACTCTATAATATTGCACTTCCCTGAAATCCAAGAGTCATTTACTTCTCATCTAAGCATATAGCCACGTAGCCTTATGACTTGCAAAATGTTATCTCCTCAGTTGAATGGCTTGCCTTAACTTCTGCTCAGTTGGCCCATGATTGGGCCTTGGTGTTGGTATGGAATTTCTTCTTTATAGCTATCTTGGGTTGAACTTTCTGCTTTGTGACAAAGGTTAATAATACTAGTTTGGTGATATTTAAATCAGAGTGCACATTAAGTGAAGCACACACTTTCATAGCAGGCTCGTCGGTCCAGTGGGTGAACATCAGACATTAATTATGGCCTAGAGGACCTTTGGGGATTCCAGAACAGTTAGTGCTTCTTTTGTCACAATATCATTTTCATCCAGACTCTGCCACCTATGCATCTGAGTGTGGCCAAGTATAGGAAATCAAAAATTGATACCACAGTGGTGTGACTCAGGTCTCTGTAGACCTAGAAGACACCGATGAAGCCTTTTATTTGAGTCATGCTTATCATTTCCACAAAAGTCAGAAGTTGTCCTTTAATAGGATCTGTGGCAAACAAACGTTGAGTGATCTAAGCATGTGATACAGTGATACCCCTCTTCAGATGAACAAAGCATGGTGGAGAAAAAAGGGTTGCATGGATTTGGGACAGCAGAGCATGTCTGGATTAGTTATCTTTATAGTGAGTAGTGAATGACAGGTTCTTCCTAAAGTGTTAAGTACAAGGTAGATGTCCCAGCCATTAATCATAATCCAAACTCATGTGGGTAAAAACAAGCTAGTTCTGCACCTTTCCAGAGCCACAAAACAATTGGCTAAGTTAAACGAGAGCTCAGATCTATCTACGTTTTTTGGTAATGGCATCAACTTACCACCCAATATTGTTTCTGTGAGTAGACCAGCGAGACACCATTGGAAAGATATGTTTGAGAATAAAGAGAAAATGCTGGGAATTTGAATGAGTGCCAAATTATGGAGACTTGAAATGTTACACTGGAAGTGTGTAGACCTGTCTCTTCTTGCTGAGATGCCTCTGCCCTCAGTTTAATCTTACTCTATACTGTTTTCCAACTTGCGTGATAATAAGAATAGCATAGGGAACTTGCTAAATGGATTCCTGGATCTCAGAAAGATGATATGTATCTGACTCATTTTTCTTAGTTCCAGTTAGAGAGGATATATGGCCTGTCCACTCCCGCTGCTCATCTTTCAACACTCTCGCCCCTGCACTGAGGTAACTTCCTTCAGTGTCCTCCCTGGTGACCTAGCAGTGTCCTTCTAGACTATCAAATCACCGTTCTCTACTTCAAAGTGAGCATAGCCCATCAGCGTGGTGTCCCTCCTTAAGTCCTTTTGGATGAGATTGCTCCTTTTATGAAGCAGGGAGGAGGGCCCTGGAGTGGCTCAGATTAGGAAGCAGGGGAACTGGGTCCCTTATTTGCATGTCTAGCAATCAATTACAGCATGCTTTGAGCTCTGCCCCACACTGATACCAGATTGCATTTCCTAGGAACTTGTTGGGTTTTAGTCTAGGAAGGCTCCTTCCTGTGTACAAGGATGCCCTGTGTTATAGCATAGGGCCTGTTAAATGAAAAACTTACTTTAATGTTCCAGTAAACCCTCTCCTGACTTGTTTCTCATGTAGGGCGGCTCCAAAAATCCTGTAAATGAACTTGGGATTTTTACATTGAGCAGTGCAGACAACAATAAACCCTGAGTTATCATCAAAGAGCTCCAAAGACCAGCAGGAAACAAAGACCCTAACCTCATAGAGTTGGCTTCTGGTGTCCAACTGAAGCTGGTACTGGAGGTGGCAACTACTCTCAGCAGAGACCAACACACCTGGTCTTGTGTCTGGCACAAGTTAGCATCAGAGTGTAGCTGTTTATGTATCTTGTTTTTTATACATGAATTATATCAAAGATTCAATAATTAATACTTTCAACCTTGTTATTTTCCTAGTGGTTGTCCATAGTACTAGAAGCCAACATCATATCCTGTCCAACCACCATTAGTGCAAATCTTGTTGCTCCTAGAATTATGTAGAAGCAGGGTGTTATCTATCCCAGCTGTACTGTCCATACACACACATCATGATTCTTCCTTTCTATACCCTTTCCTTTGTCTATAGTCTCTTAATTTGCTGATAAGAGACTTCTGCTATAATAATGTGTGTAAGTATGATATCATGTATGCACCTTGTACGATACCAAAACATTATGAAAACAGTTTGCAATGTATTAATTTTATTGAATCCGTTCTGTTAAGGTGTCTTAAAACTGTCTCATTGATATTTGTACTTCAATAAAATAAAAAAATAAAAAATAAAAAAATAAAAAAATGCATTACAAAAAACCCCACAAAAGTTGGCATCAGACAGTGATGGTGGGCAGTAGCAATAACAAACAGCTGGCTGTATTAACTGTGGCATCCAGCACTGTCTGTGTCACCTGGTGACATCAGAACCTGCTGGCAGAGTGGCATTTTGCTGATTCTTGATTTCCATCTGAATTGAGCAAAAGAATCTCGAATTGAATGGCCACAGACCCTTTGTAAATCACCCAACAGAGAGCTGGCCAGATGGCTCAGTGAACTAAAGAGCCTACTTAGGTAGACAAAGGGACTGGGGTTCAATCCCCAGCATCCATTTCAGCCTGCCCCTGGGGAGCCCTGAGAAGGTGACTGAGACTAGGCATGGTGGCACTATCGTATCCCAGCACCTGGAAGGCTAAAAATAGGGGGATCACTACCAGTCTGGCCTGTGTTGTGAGAACCTGTAGACCCTATTGACCCTGTACAAAAACCAAACAAACAAAAAAGAAAACAAACAAACAAAAAAACAAAAAAATCACCCAATAGAGGGAGTCAGAGGCACGAAGGACTCCATGATGTCATCTTTCAAGATTCTTCAGTGAATACATCAGAGTAACTGGCCAAAGACCTTTCCATATAGTGGGACTGTATGCCCCTCTCTATTCTGAATGGAAATATTTTTGAGCGGTTCCTGTGAGAAACACAGTAGGGGAGACACAAAGAAAAAATAAAATTGGACACTGACTTTAACAGTTTTCTTTCAGTAAGGAAAGATAACCACTAACATCTTTCAGAACCACATATTTTGAGGCAGTCGTCTTTCAAAGGGAAGATCTCATTAGGATTTGACTCCTGGGCTTAGTAAATGAAATGTATTTAGAAGTACTGATCTCTGTTCACCTGATTTTATTTATTTATTTATTTATTTATTTATTTATTTATTTATTTAAGCTAGCTCAGCCCATCCTGAGGGTGGGGCTGGTACAGCACGTGGTGCAGGGGATCAAACTGAGGTCCCTGTGGTTACCTAAACTTGTCTAAGCAGGTGCTTTAGACCGCTGAGCTATCTCCCCAGCCCTTACCTTACCTTACCTTACCTTTTACTTTCTAAAAAAATTTTAGAAAGATTTAAGCTATCTACTTCCTTGGCTTTGTGTCTCTTCTGTGTTTAATCTGCATTTTCATTTTTTTCTAGACATAAAATTATGTTAATATATAATTATACTATTTATGTTTCTATTGTAGTTCCAGATCTGAGATACATAATTATGTGTATTACTGAAAAAGTTTAATTTCATCCAGAAATGAAAGGTTTCTATTACTGATCTATTTATCAAGCTTACCTGAGTATTAAAACCTCAACTTGGTTAAGAATTTTAGAGAACAAAGAATACCTCAATTTTAAGTTAAAACTTTCAGTACTACAGTTCTTTTCACTTGTTTTCAAAGAAAACATGTTTTCAAAGAAAACATGTAGTTCTAAGCCTATTTATTTTATTGGTACCCTAATTCTCTAAATGTATCTTTTTTGTATCCAAAACTTTAATAAGACAAATGATGAAAAACTGCAAAGCCAGTTATTAGAAAGAATAACCAATCTATTTGGGATTTATTGTTTTTGAAGAAAACAGATTATTAAAACAAATGTGATAAATATAGTACAAAAATAAATTTCAAACAAAACAAAGCAATTCAGGGACAGAATTCAAGAATAAGCTATTTGAAGATAATAAAGTAATAAAATTAACACTTGCTTGGATTTTGGGGGAACTGATTATGTCTCATAATATTTTCTGCGCTATATTTAAAAATGGAAGATACTTTAGCAAGCACATGTTATTATAATTAGAAACATATTAAAGATGTAACTCTAGTTCATTTAAAGGTAATATTGTTCGCCAAGTGGTATAAAGGGCTTCAGAAATGCAAGTTTCTCCGAAAAAGTTGTAATTAAATAAAGTGTATTTAAAGTTCTTTTCCAGGAATTAAAAAAAAGTAACTTTTATGCTAGTTACTATTAGATGACTTTTTAATCACAGGAAAAAGGAATAACCTTAAAAACAATTCTCTTTCAAAAGTAGCACTAAAATTTAACAAGTAAAACAAAAATAACCCCCAAATGACAACCTTTTGCCTTTTCATCTGCTTTCTTCTTCCAGTGTCACAGTAGCATATGCCAGCCGTCTATGTATTGGGAAACTGAGGCAAGGTTGTTGTTGTGAATTCAAGGCCAGTGTAGATTACACAATGAGACCCTGTGTCAAAAAAATAAAATAAAATAAAATATAAAGAAAGAAATAAAATGAAACAACAAAACAAAATAATGACGGCCCCATATGCATCCTTGATATGAGTTTCCATACAGAACATTCTTTGGGCCACTTCTACCAAATCTAAAAAGGATATCAGATGTAAGGCAAAGCTCTACTAAGATTATGTCTGCACACAAAATATTAAATCAATATGGTGTAAGTATTCCAGGCTCCAATCACCTTTGCTTGAGACATTTAGACATTTGAAGAAATAAGTGTAGATTCTAAGTAATCAGAAAAGACTTAATTCCTCTAATTTTGACTACTTTGTGTTTACAGGGCAATCTAAGAATCTACCTTTACTTGTATATCTGGCTATTTAAGGTAAAATTAAGAAAAGAAATATCTTTTAAATTTGATTGATCCATGACATTTTCTTACGTTTTGCTCCGCTTATCTTGAGGTCTTTGTCCCATTTTAACATATGACACCAGCAGTTTCTCTAGGACATCTTCAGCCTGAACTGGAACGCTGCTTTTCTATCTTGAGAAACTGTGAGGTTCAGAGTGAGCTTGACTGAATACAGTGCGCCATGTGACTCAGTGCCCTGGGTGTTAGGTACCCTACCTTCGAGACTTGTTATGTTCTCAGCATTCAGCCTCACTCTCCTGATTTGAGCACCTTCCCGTTTATTCTGCACTATTGGCTTTTCTGTTCAATTTCGTTCGGTCTAATGTTCTTCTGATTTTTTCTTCCAAAAGGACAAGAACTAATGCTCTAATTTAGAGGACTCAAGTACCATTTTTGTCCATTCTTCATCAGAGATTGCACTATTCAAGTACTTTGCTTTTTTTAGATGAATGCCCTAATTTGTTCCTGTTATACAGATGGAAAAAAAAATCTTAGTTCTGTATTAAAAGGTCTCATCATGAGCTTCAGACACCTTGGAATGTGGAATACAAAGAAAGTAGCATTAAATGAAAGAAAAAGTCTCTGATTTGGGAATGAAAGCTCAAAAAATACAAGGTGAAATTTGCTTTTTTAAAACAGGCTTCAGAGAAGACCTCCAAAAGTAAGTTAAGCTATGTCTGTGTGCCCAAAGACAGAAGAATCTGTAATGACAATTCACTAAATTTTGTAAATAATTATATTATGGAGTATTTGGAAAACAAGAGATGACAGCAAGTGGATGTAGTCAATATTTCAGTTAATCTTTGTAAAGGTATGGCCATAGAAGTTTAGAATTTTACATTACATTTAAAATTATTGGACTGTATTTATCAAAACCTATTAGGGTGATATACATTTTTGTCTAGTGCTAGGATGTAATGTGAAAATTGGACCATGATGACTAAAACTAAATTCATATATGTTTCATCTGATAATTTGAAATAGATTTTTTTCTTTTTAAATATAGATAGAAAGTAAGAGTAGTCAGAACTTTTCTCAGTAATCTTCAGTCTTAGAAAGCAGAACACAGAGCAGTAGTGTAGAATCATAATGATTATATCAATGAAGAAAACAAGCAGAATAAAAATACATTTTTTTTGTGCTAATAGTTGAAATTTTATTTTATTTTATTGAAGAACAAATAGCAATGAGACAGTTTCAAATCAAATTAGTAGGACTGATTCAACACTTAATACATTGCATATTGTTTTCATAGTGGCTTTTTCTTGTACAAGGTGCATACATGATACTCTGTCTACAAATGCTTAGAGCAGATGCATCTAATCAGTGAATTAAGAGAATTTAGCTATACACATATCTTTTTTTAAAGCTGAATTATGGTACAGTTTCAATAATTAATACTTGTTACATTGTTATCTTCCTAGTGGTTATCCATAGTACAAGAAGCAGACAGGATATCCTGCACAAACACTATTAGTGTAAATCTTTCTTCTCATAGAATTATGCATAAGTACTGCATTTTTATCCTAACTATACTGGTAATACAAACACAGAATCATTCTTCCTTTCTTTCTTCCTTTTTTTGTTTAGTCCTGCCAAAGATGGGTATTCTATTGTCATTCAATTATTGTAGGTGCTTGTATTCAGAGAAACAATCGAACACAGTCCAGCAGTCCAAAATAATAGTGGGTTACCAAAGAAGTGACTGACTAGAGCCATTTGCAGCACAGGTTATTATTATGACCTTATTTTATATACTTCATTTTTCTACTTTTCTGTTGGATGGTTAAAACTGAGATAAAGCAAGACCTATGTAACAAAATATGTAACTTTTGTATCTCATGAGGTCAGTCAAGTATCGTGAGGATTTATCCTGTAACTCTATACCTCACTCTGTAGATCCTTTGTCAGTGTCAGCCATGTGGATGAGTCATGGCCATTGCTTGACCAGTTTGCTCCCTGTGAGAGATTGAGAGAAAGTTTTCTCTCCATGAGACTCTCCTTAGGCACACCATAGATCATCAATCACATTCCTCTGTGGTTCCATAATCTCCTTGATCAGAAAAATTTGGGGCACAACTGAGTTCCATGATGTTACAGTACAGGTCCTCCTATGTCCTGAGTATTCACTGACCTTGAAAGGCTAGGGCCAAAATGTTGGCTGATCTTGCCCTTCCATTTCTCCAATTTATCATCTGCAAACTTAGGTTGTTAACCACCCAGGAGAGAAGCTTATTATTACCCTGCCACATATGCAGTTCAGTTTACTTTATCTGACTAAATTCTTTTTAGTTGTTGTTATACCTTTCTATTTGTATTTCTTCTTTTGATTTTTTATACTAGGGAGACTATATGATGTTTGCATATGTGTGTCTGGTTTATTTCACTCATGAGTATATGTTCAAGTGGCATCCACTTAAATATAAATGCTTCAAGTTTATCATTCTTCATAGCTGAGTAATACTCCATTGTATAAAAATACCACATATTTTTCAACCATTCCTCATGTGACGGACATCTTGGTTGCTTCCAAGATTTTGCTATCACAAATTGTGCTGCTATAAACATAGGTACACATATACATTGTTTTTTAATATAAATTTATAAAATGTGAGAAATAAAAATCATATTTTTAGTCTTCATCAATAGTTTTTTCTATGTTTAAATTGGCATGTTTACCACAACAAAAATCCTCATTTTTAAAATGTGTAATACATCATCTTTGGACAAATACAAACATTTATGTAAATCATGTCTTTTATAAAGTTTGGATTATTTTTATGAGACAAGAAAAATTATGGCTTATTGAATGGTTTGAATTTGTCAGTTCAGGTTTTCCTAATATTTGAATATTTTCAGCCATTATTTCTTGATCTATTTTTATTCATTGATTGTTTTCTCTTTTCTGGCATTTTAGTTAGATGCGCACTGGGTTGCTTTATGTTACTGATGTTCATATAACTACAGGTGTGTCTGTAAATCCTTATATAGAAAATTTTTTTTTTACAGTGCTGGGGATTGAACTCAAGACCCTGCACTTGCTAAGGAAGCTCTTATTCCACTGATCCATCTCCCCAGCCCAAGAATTTTTAATATATTTTGTGTCTATATAAAAAGGTAGTGTAGCATCATAGGATTTTGCTTTTACAATGTTTGTATATGACTGGTTGTCAAATCAATACTTTTGTTTATTCCCCAACCCTGGAAAAACTTGAAATTATCTTCCATGTTTGAGATTATTTTCCTATAAAACGTATCAGAAATGTGCCCATTACTGACTGATGACTATTGTGATTCCATTCAGTTAGAACTGGACTATTACCACCCATGTGAGACTATCACTGGTTTTTCTTACATGGTTCCTCTTTCCTTAGCTGGTATACACTGGTACAAATATGAATATTTCCTTAACTCATGATAATTTGGGGCAGATCTCTACACACTTCCTTCATAATATTGTGACATAAGTATCAAACTGCAGTGGTGTTCCCTAGTTACTATCTTGTGTGGTGGTAGTTTAATCACTGTATATGTTGCTAAGTTCCGGCATAAGTATATACTTGAGGTGTGTGGATATTTCTTTTCATTTATGACAGTTTTTAAAAATAACTACTGCTCCTACCCCGAGGCTGTCACTGTTCTCCTGGCTCTCATTTTTTTGCAGTTCTCAAGGCTCAATATTTAGTGTTTTCTTTTTCCTTCTTGTCAGAGTGATTATTTTTCAGTTTTCACTATTACTTATGTATATAGATCTACATATTTTGAATTTCAATGGCATATCTATCAGCTTAAAACTAGCTGTTCTCAATTTCTGTCAGAATACCTTCCTATTTGTAGATGTAGCACAATCTTTAAACTCTTCAGGTTTAGAAACTTATTACCAATCAATATCTTTACTTTGTTTTTTATAGCTTTCTGTGGTATTCTTAGTAATGTGTATTTTTATTTTCTTTTGTATTCCTCATGAGTGGATTTTTATGATTTTCAGTTCAAAAAATGTGCAAATTTCACACCCTGAATTTTAGTTCCAAATTATTTTTTCATTTTAAACTTTGTTTTTTTTTACTGCATAAGCTTTTGAATACTGTTGGAATTTTCTACTAAGAATATTTTGATCTCTTACAGTTAAATAATTGTTGTCCATTCAATTGATGATGTGAGTTCATAAATTATAATTGAATCTCTGATCATCATTCATCACCATATTTTACGTAGCTTTCTTGGTTTACAAGTCATGTAACGTTATGTAGTGTTCAAGCATCATTATTAATTGTGCATACATGTGGCATTTCTATAATAGGCTCAAAGGGGAAGACTTTATTTTATATTTCTTTTGAGCAACCGAAGACTACAACATAATGATTAACACTGAATATTTTCCCAAGAAATGTCTATTGATCTAATTGACAAGAGAATAAATTCATAATTGACCATTATTTTTTCTGTGTAGGCATTTAATTTTAACTTTTTCACATATACTTATTTTAAAGTGGTAAATAATATGATCAGAATTTATTATTTATAATATGATGTCTTGAAGTATATATAGGCAGTTTGATGATTAATTCTGTTTAATTAAAACATGTATTAACTCATGTTATTGTTTGTGTGATGCGATCATCTAATATCTATTCTTCCAGGGTTTTTAAGAATGTACTACATTGTCCCTAGAGCTCTATTTTGTGCAACATATCTTTCAAACTCACTCTTCCTAACTGGCCACAATTTTATATTCTTTCCAACATGTGCCTAATCCTTGCATCCTTAATAGCTCTAGCTCAGGTAACTCCAGCTCTAGTATTCAATCAAATAAAGGAAGGAAATCCAGTCACTTCAGAAAACAGAGCAAGACATAGAATACCATAGGATCTCGCTCATGTGTGGATTTAAAAATACTTAGCTCATAGAAGTACTGTGCGTGAAGAATTATTGGGGAACAGCGATGACTGGGCTTATAAATGACTCACCGTGCACCTTGGGCTAAAGTTTCTTCTTTCTGTTCCAACTTAACTGTTCCTGGAGAACTCTGAGATAAATCAATGTTTAGGAAACTCAAAGAAAGACCATCGACCTTAATGTACCTGCACAAATGTGACTGATTCTTTGAATTAAGTAGGAATCAAGTGTCAGATATAGAATTTCAGTGGAAAAGTCACATAACAGAAATCGTACTTGTTCTTGACTTCTCTGTCTTGACGTGTAAGTTAATAAATATTTTCATAGTAATAAAGCAGGTCCTGTAATTTAATGCAGCAATTCCCTCTATTCCTTGTCAATTAAAAAAATGATCTAGTATGTAAAAATATTTTTTTATTCTTTTTCCCTCAAGAATAGTTCTCAGGTGGATAATAATTGATTCCTTCCAGGTTGCTTTCACCAAGAAAATCTTTGTTTGGCTAGATGTAGTCAGGGATCAGAATTCACTTTTAACATCTGGTGAGGCCTTACTGAGAGTGTTCTTCAAAGCAAAGTCCAAGGCAGCATTTTCGTGAGGATCTGTGCAAGATGGTTTTGCTCAGTTTAGCAAGGGACTATCCCGGGTCTGTACAGTGTTTCTTTCTTTTCTAGGGTGGATTTTTTCACTCCTAAGTCAGCACAACTTGTTCAGTATGCTGAGTGGATGTGTTGTGAGGGCAAAATAATCTGTTATGCTGCCCCTTGAAGTAGGTTAAACACATATGGAAACATTTTAAAAGTTATCATTTGGATTATTGATCAAATCAATAAATGATAATAGCATACTTGTATTTACTAGGTATGAACAATGATTATCCATGTTTTATGATAACTTCTTTATATTTTTGAACAACTTTGAAGAGAAAATGTTCATAAATTACTATAGAATTAAATTATATTATTTTCTTTGCCACTAAGGATAATATCTAGTCAGTTTCCACATGAAAGAAATTAGTCAGAAAAGTCAAAATTAGGATAACCATTTCCTGCAGCATTTAAATAATGCCATCATTAAATTCTTCTTGCCTACAGGAAATAAAATTCTTACAATAACGTTCCATAGCTTCCACATATAGTATTGAAAAATGATCAGTTAATGAAAAAGAACTCAAACACTGATAATTAATGCAAAGTTGAAAACCTTCTGACACTGCATGTGTTTGGCACTACTGTTAGTCACGTTTTATTGTAGAATTTAAGTGTATCAAAGAATTAGTGTCTTCTTTATGTAGAGTTTTATGATCAGAAATATTCTTAAAAATTACATGGGCATGATTCTTTATCTAGAGCTACCATTTAAAAAGGGATTTTAAAAATAAAAGTGTTAGTTGTATAACAATATTGCGTGAGGTTTTACACTTAATATGAAACCAATTAATGATGACCTATACTTTCAAGATTATTATTTACTTTTACCAGGTTTTGTGTTCTGTATGAGTAAATAGCTTGCTTAGATAAACCTTTGTATTAAGTGTATTGGTTCCTCTAAATTAATAATTAATTAATTTATTTGATACAGGGTCTCACCACACAGTTTAGACTTCCAGTGATACTGCTGTCTCAGCCTCCCCAGCACTAGTGTTATAGGCATGCACCACCAGCATGGCAAACCCATTGTTCCTGGGCTAGCACAGCATGTGGCACCAGGGATCGAACTCGAGTCCTTGTGCTGGCCATGCAGGTGCCTAGACTGCTGAGCTATCTCCACGGCTCAACTTTTGAGTCTGATGTAATAGCAAAACTTCATTAGCTTTGTCTATTTAACTTTCCATCTAATAAAACACAGGCTTGTAATGATACACACTTATGGATATATATAGTCATTAAAATAGATTTAGGGTCTATAATTTTCTTATTAGCTGTTCTATGTCACAGTGTCTGACATAATATGTGCTTAATAACCACTTATAGAATGTGTATGTGAACTATCTGCCTCTTTAGGTAATATTCAAATTTCAATAATTATTGAAATCTATGAATTATTATTGCCATTTTGTTAGTCTTTTCATTCTAGCTTTTCTCAGGGAATGTAATTAATTTAGGATTTATTGATCACCCCACATGAACTTGAGAAATGAAGCTTTGAGGGCAGAGGAAGAAAAAAGTGAATTCCATAATCAGAGCTGTCTTCTTTTATGGCTTAATTTTCACATATTTTATAATGGTGAAATAAGACATATGAACAGAGATTCCACACTGTCTAGAGTCAGTTTTCTCCACAAGTTGAAATCAAAACAATATTATATAGAAATCCATGAGTTTTTCAACTTACTACTACTACTACTATTACTATAAATGTTCATGACAGCAATATTCTCCACCAATATTTTAATTCAATCTTTATATCAAGATAAAATTGATAACAAGATAAAAATCACCATGTCAGGGGCCGAGGAGATGGCTCAGTAGAAAAAGCACTTTCCTGGCAAGCACAAGGGCCTGAGTTCCCCATTCCACCAAAAAAACCCAACGCTATGTCAAACATTCTAAAATACACAATTCTTT
>PVKA01020083.1:17146-41088 GCA_004027165.1 Ctenomys sociabilis | reverse complement strand
AAAAAAAAAAAAAAAAAGATAGGGGGCTGAGGAGATGATTCAGTAGAATAAGCGCTTGTCTTGCAAGTGCAAGGACCTGAGTTCAATCCCCAGTTCTACCAAAAAAAAAATAAGAAAACTTTAAAAATAACAGACTATAGAAAGAAAACCACATGATCATACCATCTGAAAAGAAAAAAAATATTTGACAAATTTCAGTGTCTTCTCATGATAAACTTCTCTCAAAAGTAAAAATTATAGGATAATGCCTTAATCTGGTAATAAAGTGTCTCCAAGAAAACCCTACAGCTACCACAGTAGCTGATAGTAAAAGACTAAACATTCTCCTATGATCAGGGAGAAGGCAAGGGTTCCCACTTTCACCACTTCTACTCCACATCACAAAGAAGTCCCATCCAGAGAAATAAATACTGGCAAAGAAAAGACCTACAAAGGCATACAGATGAAAAGAAAGGGGGAGGGGAGGGGTCTGTCTTCAAAGGCAAGCAGTATACTTCATAGTATAACTACAAAGGTCACAGAACTAATTCATGTTTTAGTACAACTGCAGGGCATGAGTACAAGACACAAAAATCAATGGTATTTCTACATGCTAGCAATGAACACATGGAAACCAAAACTGCACAAGACACCACACTAAATTACCCACTCAGTACCTGGGCTGGTCCACATGCAATGCCAACTATGTGTTTGGTGTCCAGTCCTGGCAGTGCAGCAGGTTCTGGCTTGGTCACACGAAGAGTGTCGAAGTGCTGGCACTGGTCATTGCTCCCCCAGCTGTGCACCTCGCTGTCCTCAGTGAGAGCCAAACAGTGGGTAGAGCCCGCAGCGACATCAATCACCTTCTTCCCTGTGAGAAAAGATGGACAGGAAACAGCTTGCAGCCTGCAACTTCTGTGCAAGCAGATATTTGCTCCCAGCAACTGGGCATTTAATAATAACTGTTCCTTTAATATTAAGCATAGTTCATTTGCTTTGAATATACTCTTAAATCTCATGTTTTGTCAGGATTTACTTGTGAAGACCATAGCTTATTAAAGAAAAACTACACTAAGTTCTGTTTTTTTCTTACTCCTTCTTAACTGAATTTCATTCAGGATGAGATCAGAGTATTATTTTCTAACAATATGAAGTAATTTATTAAGAACCCCAGTGAACAAAATAGATTAAGAACTCAAAACTTTACCTTCCTAGCTTTATTCTGATATGATGAACTTCATGTTGTTTTTTTTTTTTAATTTGTAAACACAATTTATTTTACAGAAATTCAACACCATAAACAGCAGCCGGGGGGGGGGGGGGGGCAGGCCATTTATGCGAGATAAGCAAAGATGCAGCCACTGCTTTGGAGTGAGATTCCGGTGCAACAGGCCAGGCCTGCACTGCCCTTGCCCTCCTGCCCACCCACTGCTGAGCAGGTCATCAGAGTCTGTCTGGGCCCAGCTGCTCTGAGCATGTTTCTAGCCCAGTTCGCCAACTCCTTCACATCTTCGTCTTCCTCTTCCTTCTTGGTGGGTTTGGATGGCAAGGGTATTGAGGGACCATTGGGTAGAGGAACTGTTTCGGGACCGCTGATCTCCAGCAAATTCTTGGCGAGCTCCTACTGTTCTAGTGCTTCCAATTCTGCAATGAGCTCATCCTCATCAAACTCTTCTCCAAACCCTACAGGTTTGGTAATAGCTGTGGAAATCACTGCAAGTTCTTGCTGGTCAGCAATGTCCTGCACTGACTCATCAACTTTATTCATGTCCATGTTATCATGTGTGGCCTTCGTGGCCTTAGCAGCATAGCCCATGTTCTTGAGCACCTAGGTGCTGGTACTGGCATAATCCAGGGCCTCCCAATGGAACTCTATGGTAGACAGTGTGCCATCAATCTGCACCACTATTTCTCGTACCTCTTCTTATACTCCAGTGCCTAGAGGGCCACACACTTGTTTTTTGTGCCATGCTTCTTGGCTTCTTGCTCAATCTTCTCCAGTAACTCTTGTTTTTTGCTTAGCATCTCCTCTGTGTCCTGTAGTCACTGGATGGCCTTCTGGGGGGTCAGGCTGCTTTAGCCAGCCTTACCCCCACCAATCCCGAACAGCTTCACAAACACTGGCATAGTTTCTGCTCACCACACCAGCCTTCTCCACCCCCTCTAGATCAGTTAGGTTCAGCCTGGAGCCCACTCCCAGCCCCAGTGCTCCCTCACAGTGCTCCCTGCTGCCACTGCTCCCTCACCTCCACCTCCTGAACTTCATATTTTAAACAATAATAATAATAGTTTTTGAAGTATAAAGACTGCTTCTGAAATTAATTAGGAGGATGACAGAATAGGATTTCTTTCCCTCTCCACACTGCACAAGGATTTTAGTGGCTTAGAAAGAACCTACTTACAGTAACACATTAGAAACTAAGATGGTTTTTTATCATTCTAGGGCACTAAAACATTCTCACAAATACATACAATGATGCTAATGATACAACGTATTTTTCAGTAAATATGAAATCAATTTTCTAGCCACAGCTATAACTATACTACGCATACCCTTCACTGAGGAACTTGTCTTAAAAGGAACTTATTTTTCTCCTAAAGTTGTACAGTATAAAAATCTTTAAAACATTTTTCCTATTTAAATAACATTAAAATATTTTTTTCCTTTTTCATGAATCTAACATAATATACAAGAGGAACCTTTCTGAACAATGTCAACACATAATTCAGTGGAAAAATACTGTAAGAACAATCTATTCAGAGACTGTAGTACACTGGGAATGTCAAACCTACCTACATAAACTTAAATATGCTCTTGGAATAGAGAGTATTTCTGTACCTGATAAATGAACTGAGGAAGTGGATTTCCCCTACTAATGGAGGGAAAGATAAACAACAGGTAAGTGCAATTACCGTCCCACAGCACACAGTAACCTATATTGCTCTACAACTCACCTCAGAAGCTTAGAAAATAATACACACTTTATGAGCACACAAGCCTCCTGGGGCTCAGGCTATCCATGTGCTTTACAATGAAACTGGTGGTGAAAGGAATGGCAAGCCTCACTTAAACGTTACATAAACCAAAAAGCATAAATGAAGAATGAGCATCAGGACCCACTAAATTTTAAACTCATAGCAAATGCAACTGCATACCTGTTTTTGTGAATGAATGCAGGAACACAGCCAGGCTCCTTTGGTTAAAATACCTACAGTCCAGCTGGAGATATAGCTCAGTACTATTAAGTAATTGCTGGGCAAGCGCAGGTCCTGAGTTCAATCCCCAGTACCCAAAGAAAAAAAAACCCTATACTCCAGTCCTTAATAAAAGGCTCCCCACCCCTGCACTAGAGGAGGAAATGTTAAAAGGGCCTCACCTGATGTGCAGCCCACTTACTTCTTCTTCCTTGCCTGCTTCCCTCCCCCCTTTTGCCTTTTTGACACATGGTCGCTATGCAGTTCAGGCTGGCCTTAAGCTCACACTATAGCCCAGGCTGGTCTCAAATTTACAATGATCCTTCTGCCTCAGCCTCTAGAGTGCTGAGATTACAGGAATGCACCACACCCAGGCTCTCCTTGCTTTCTTGTCAGCTTGTCTGTTATCAGGTCTCTAATGGAGTGGAGATGACCTACACTTACCAAACCACACAGTACAGAAAATCTAGCTTTCCCCCTTTCCAAACTTCCTCCTACAAGTCAATGGCTAAGGTTCTGACAGCCCCCAACATGCTGAAGCATGATCCTCCTTAGTAAGACTGTCATAGTTAGCACTGATGCATATATTCCAAGAGTTCTCAATCTCTCTGGCCCCACTTCAGAGGCACTTGCATACCTTGAGGATAAACTCAAATCAGACCACCCCAAGGACACATGATTTCACTTCCTATATGAGCCCACAGCACAACACATGTGCATGGTTCCTGCAGTGTCCATAGCATAAGTACATATGACACGTTGAGAAGTAGCTACCGTCCTGAACCTAGCTTCCTAAGTAATGAACTCTTCAATGTTAGATAAACTGAGTGGGTATCAAACTGAATTTGAGGCTGGGAATATAGCTCAGCAGCATAAGTGCCTGCCTGACAAGAGCAAGGTCCCAAATTCAATCCCTAGGACCCAAAAATAAAAAAATCAAACTGAATTTGGTAAAAATAATTCTAGGCTACTTTATAATATAGACTCACCACTTTCCAACTACTATCTATACCTACTGAGTCATTTATCAAGTTTCTAATGACAGGCCACTCATGAAATGTCAGGGTAAGAAAAGAAAAATCTGAAATTTCAAAGATTGGCAAAGAAGCTGCCCCAAAGAATTTTTAAGTTTGCACGGGTACTCACCTTGCAAGCCTTCCAAAAGTTTGGGATAACGGACATGTTCCTCTGTTCCATGACCAAGTCTTTGATTGTCACCTTTTCCCCATGAATAAACTTGGCCATCTTTTGTCAAAGCAATTGAAAACTGACTTCCACAGCGCACTTTGATGACGTCTAAATCCTGAAGCTTTTCAATCAGCTTTGGCGTTTTGCAGCCATCACTACCACCTCTCCCCAATTTACCATAGTCTCCATCTCCCCAAGACCACACTTGTCCTAGAAAATACAAATGCACTAGGTAAACATAACTGTACCTTTCAATGGACATTTTTAAATAGCTGAAAATTACTGGGGTTAGGTCAGTAGCAAGCACAAGGTCTTGAGTTTGATTCCCAGTTCCAAAAACCAGAAAATTATGTAACCAATAACCCATACAAGTCCAAAGCACCAAAGTACACAGTTAACACTACACTGACCAGACAAAATCAAATTTATACTTGAGATTTTAAAAGAAGCATTTAATAAGGAAAAGCTGATTTATTTTAATTAAATTAAAAATACACACCAACTTGTTTATGCTCAATACTACTGCTTCAGCTAAATCCTGAGCACAAACAAAGAGCTCCACTGTCCCAGAAGTCACCAGAACAGAGGTCAACAGCACATGGCTGTGATCCCCTGACCACTCTCCAGCCACCCCAACACTTCTGTCCCCTCTACACCCACACAGGTTCATGATACACTGTATGTTTCCACTACTTTTGTTAGTGTATGTATATACAAAACTGAAAGACTGGCTATACTTCCATCCATTGAATAAAAAAACCACGCTGCTTATATAGGCCACCGGGCCATCCCTACTGTCTAAGTGAGCCCACAACTCCAGGCCACAGTGCATAGGATGGAGAGCTGTTACTACACCAGTTGTCTTGAAATCCAATAGTGCAGCAGGAACATTTCCCTGTGAGATTTCAGGCAAAGAAACACCACCAGTGTAAATAGACAATGTCCAAAATCCTATTTATGACAATAAATTGTCAACACTGACAATATATTTTCATAATATATCACTTTCACACCAATAAAGCCAAGAAAATCACTCTACCACAATTTAGTTAAGAAAATGCTTCTGGAAAGACATAATGATCTGCATCTATAATCCCAGCTGCTCTGAAGTTATGATAAGGCAGGAGGACTGCTTAAGGCCAGGTGTTTAAGGCCAGTGTAAGTAACACACCAAGACTGTGTATCAAAAGAAAAAGAGAGAGAGAGAAAAAGGAACTTCTGAGTTAAGCACTTTATAAGACATGTCAATAATGGTTATTTAAAAACAAGGAGATCAAACGGAAAGCTTTGTATCATGAAGGATATTTCAGACAGCAGATGAAATCATCTTCTCTAAAACTTGTGTAGCAGAAACATGATTCTAACAGTATCTGTACCATCAATGGTACTCGAACCTATATGGATAGGAAAGTATCTGAAATAATCTTTTTTTTCAGCAAAGAAACTCCCAAAAGTCACTTCTCAACATGCTCTTGTAAGGGGCTGGGGAGATGGCTCAGTGGAAAAGCATTTCCCTACCAAGTGCAAGGGCCTAAGTTCAATCCCCAGTTCTGCCAAACAAAAAAAAAAAAAAAAAGGATGTTAAATGAGAGAAACCATGAAATAAAACTTAATTCTGATGGAGTAAAGAATGTGATGGGTCAACATGCTCTTGTAGCCCTGTGGGAGACAGCAAGCTATGTCACAGCTGATTCAGACAACAACATGCCAAGGACACAGCATGACAGCAGTAGCAGATACAGTTGTAAAATTTCAACACAATGGGCCAAGGAGCCGGGCGTGGTGGCGCATGCCTGTAATCCCAGCACTTGGGAGGCTGAGGCAGGAGGATTGTTGTGAGTTCGAGACCAGCCTGAGCTACAAAGTGAGCTTAAGGCCAGCCTGAACTGCATAGTGAAACCCTGTCTCAAAAAAAAAAAAAAAAAAAAAAAAAACGGGCCAAGGACATCGCACCATGGTAGATGGGGTAGATACCACATCTACCTAGCATGCATGAGACCCCGAGTTTAATACCAAGTAACATACCAAGAACAAAAAAGAGGCATGATTCTAAATAGCCAGGAAACCTAACAAATGTACCCACAAAAATAGAAAATTCAATATGCAAGTATAATCTCACTTATGAGCACAAATAAAAAACTAACATGAAAAACAAGCAACCAATGAAGCATCAAAATCACAGTTTAAGCAGGGCTTAATTAACATTAGAAACAGACTAGCTGTACTTTAGGGACTGTTACTAATAACCAGAGATAATTCACATCAATTGTTCCATTGTTTTGTTTTGTATTTTACAGAGGGTTCTACAGGGTGTTCAAGGTCTCACTACTAGATTGGACTAGTAGTGATCTGCCTGTTTACAGCCTCCCAAGAGCTGGGATTATAGGTGCACCCAGTCTCAATAGCTCTCTGGCATGCCCCGGGGGCGGGGCTGGCACAGCAGGCCCAGGGATCCAAACCCAGCCCCTATTCCTGCTTGCAGGCACTTTAATCCACTGAGCTATTTGGCCAGCCCGCATTTTGGTTTTTTAGATAAAACATACAATACCGATCACCAGGCAGAAGTCACCAACAGCTGCCTGGATTTTTGGGGGGCCCCTTCATTAACATAAAGATAGATGATGCCAAGCAGGGTACCCTCATAAGGTTCACTCTATAAATGTAATCCCACCCCTCTAGGAAAACAGTAATAAGCATCTTCCAGAGCCTGCCCGAGCAGTATGAACTGTACATACCATTCTCAGTCACAGCCAGAGTCTGGGCATCCCCACTGCCACACGCAACATCGATGACTTTTAGTCCTTTAAGACCAGCCACCAGCATTGGAATGGCCTCATCTTCACTAGAACCTTCAAACAGACATACATGTCATTACTCAAGCTCTCCAGGGTGGACAGTGCTGTCAAATTTTCTACTTCATAGGGTAAACATACCATGCCCCAGCCGGCCGTAGTTCCCTCGGCCCCAGGTGTACAGCTCCCCCTCAGCAGTGATGGCTGCGCTGTAGGTGCTGCCACAGGCAATGTGAACCACGTGCTTCCCTCCCTGTTTCCCTGAAAAGGCAGAGATCACCTTTGGCTCCTCCAGAGGCCTGTGGGCAGAAGGGAACAGCTATGATTGTCCTTCTAGGCACTTCTGAGGGTTGGCAGAGGGGCTTCATCATCTGCATTAAACATCATGGTATCAAGACAACTTCACCTTTCAGGGATCTTATGGAATATCCAAGAGAAAACCCAACAACGACATTGCCAACACCTCTGTTAATCTGGACCCCAACACCACCCTCAGTGTCCAGCAGGAATATCCAAACAGTTTCCATTAGAATCTCATACATGAAAGCACACACTGGCTCTGTGCATGGTAACCTTTCAAACATGGTCCAGCAGGAGCAAGAGGAATAAAGACCCCTTATTACCTGTAAGAATGACTCAGCAAACTCTGTGTAAAATAAAAGATGCCCAAAACAAAATCCTATGTTGTAAAATTGTGTTTATTTTGAAAAAGGCAAAACTATCAACAGAGGATAGATCAGATTCCAGGAGCTAGAGATGAAAAGGGATTAACTGTAAAGGTACAAACAGATTCCAAAAAGCAGTGAAAACACCCTCTGTCTCAACTGTGGTAATTCTGGAGCCGGGGAGATGGCTCAGTGGAATAAGCGCAAGTGCAAGGGCTTGAGTTCACTCCCCAGTTCTGCCGGGGAAAAAAGAAAAAAAGAAAAACTGTGGTAATTCTAACAGCATGCATTCACAAAAGTCAGTTATACCCAGCAAACTGATGTGTGTGACTGCATGTAAACTTTAAAAAGGGTATGGAATTTAATACATATGTATACAAATGTATTTATGAAATAAATGTGGACAGCACAAAGCGAGCAGGCTTTCCTAATGCACACTATAATCTGCAGTTTGTAAAGGAAGTATGAGTCAGCAAGGATTAAATAGAAATTCTGTTCTTATAATCTAGAAAAATTTCCGAGGATGAGTAACACTTTCTTGACAATGTGTGCAACCCACTCTGACCTCTCAGAGACATTTACTTACAATGTAACTCATCAGCAGCTCAGACTCACACAGTAACAGCCAATCACTCTGCTCTACACAATCTCTCCCTACCACATTTGGCTCAACACAATTCTCCCCAAAGTTTCTCTACCTCCTGCTATCAGAACACCCATCCTTCTCCTTCCATAATTCCTAGAGCTGGAGACAAGTTGCTTACTCTAGTACTTCACCTCAACTGAAGGTTGTTCTCTTAGAAAACACTTAGACCTACTAAATTAAAAATACCATCCCATACTTCAGTGCCTCTCAAATGCCATGCATCCCTGCCAATCAATCCCTTTCAGTGTAAGCACAATGAAAATAATTCTCAGCTCCTCTGGGGGGTTTTCTTGTTTTGTTTATGTGGTACAGGGGAATGAAACTAGGGCTTTCACAGTGAGCTGCATCCCAAGCCCTTTTCTTATTCTTCACTTTGTGAGTCATGCTACATTTCCCAGCTAGGCTTGAACTTGAGATCCTCCCGCTTCCTGCTTCCCTCCAGAGTGCTGGGATTAGAGATTGAGCTTAACTCCTTTGCTTTTCACTACAGATTTATTACCTGTTTTTAATCTCTTCCAATCCTGCTACACTGAAGGGCATTTCCAAGTTCTCGTATGAATAAAACACCACAGGAGTCATTGCTTTTCTCCCAATTTGGGTTTCTTCCTATAGATGTCTTGAGTCATAATGTCTTCCATCTATATACATCCCTTGCTGTTAACAGGCCACACACCTTTGTCTCCTCTCCAGCTATGGAGGCAGGCAGGACTGTAGTCACTTCTAATCCTGGTCATTACTAAGCACATGAAGTCAGTCAGCTAGCTTGCCACACTCACACAATTGCAATTTCTACCAGATACTAAAGGCTTTAACACCAGGCTCCATTCACAACACAAAAGTAAAAAGGAGTTCTGCTGTGAGGACAGAACTGGCAGAACTCTCAATTTTGTAACAGGGCATTTATAACAACTGCCTTTTTGTTTGATTTCTATTTTGTTACAGTAATGAACAGCTGCCACAAAATAAAAGTAAGAAACTGTTTATCTTTGTCCTGTGAGGATAATGGGTTCAAGAAAAAGGGAACCTTATTGGTTAGCAATATGTGAAGTATTTATTAATGAAAGGACAGCACACGGATTTGCTTTAGAAAATATGGCAGAGGACACTACTGCTAGCTGTTGCTGCTGTCGGGAGAGAGAGCAGGAGGGCCAATTTCCATAACTTCATACTTGTAGACCAAGTTCCCAAGGAGTCATCAAAGCTGCACACAAGACAGTACTCCTCACCATCTGAGCTCTACATTCTGGAACATCTGGAAAATCACCTTTCCCACCTTTTTGTAAATACAATCATAGAGAAGAAGAGAGTATCACTTGTAAGAATGAGCTAATACATACACAGTGTCCCCGTGGCCCAGCCGTCCACCGTCCCCACAGCCCCAGGAATACACCTCTCCAGTGGCAGCCAAGGCCAGATAATGATGACCATCAGAATGAGCAGCAATTTTTACAATATTTCTGGAGGCAAGACCTTGGACCAGTTGTGGGGCCTAAAAAGGTAAAAATATGAAGAAAATTAGTGATAAGTCTAATGATAATGAAAAGAGCAGAACTCTTTGCACTCATTTCTCTGTCCTGAATAAGCCTGAGCTAACTGAAAGATCAGGAGCCTTCAGAGAGGTTAGGCCAGTGCTCCAGCTCACCTTTCCCAACACCAGCAGAAGTGCTAGTGCTGGACGATACAGGCTGCTTCTGTACAACAGTAACACACAGTTCTCTGTAATGAGACTATGCATGTCACAAGGTGCCATCATGCCCATCAGACCCACTCCAGCTGGCCGCAAGGGTAAGTGAGCTTACATACTAAAAGATGACACTTACAAACAGAAATTATAATCAACATAAGCATTTCCTGGGGGCGGCCAGATAGCTCAGTAGACTAAAGCACCTGCATGTTGTGCTAGCCCCGTCCCCAGGGCACACTGAGACAGGGACGGATACTGGGCATGGTGGCTTGAGCCTGTAATCCCAGCACGTGAATGGCTGAAAGTAAGAGGATCACTACAAATCTGATCTATGCAGTGAGACCCTGCAGACTCTGTACTAAATACATAAAAATAAATGAAGCATTTCCTGATTTTAATACCCTGAAGTCTTAATAATGCTAACAATGGAGATGATTAAATATAACTAATAATATACAATTAACAGATGCTGACCAGTCATATAAAATCAAGCAGACCCTGTGGCATCTGTGAGGGAACCACACAGGCACACTGCCCACAATGCTTACCAGGGTGTCGCTGTTGTAGGCCTGTGTATATACTCGGCCACTACGGGACAGGATGAGGAAGCGCTTCTCCGCACATGCAACCTGCGTGACCCCAAGATTGGCAAGGCCTTCACACTGGATTGGGCCGATTACATTGGCATAGTATTTCCATCCTATTAACCCCCAACCTATGACTTCCTGCAACGATCCCTGTAAGATAAGAAAGCAAGTAAATGTTTTTATAACATGGAATTGTTGAGGAGTAATACTGACATACTCTAAGCTGAAAACAAAGTAAGGAAAGAAAGCAGCTGATACAAAACAACCAAACAGAATCACCCACGCTACCTCAATTAACAAGAAAGAACTGGTTATTTTTCTACAGTATTTCATCATAATAGACCTGGCTTTCCAATATATTTTTTAAATGCTAAAATGACATCAGACTTTCATTTTGGCAAAACCTCAAAAATCTAAGTACAAAGCTGGGAGACAAGCATCCCTAAAGGCCAGGGTAAAAGGGATCAAGTTGCAAAGAGCAACATGGAGATACCAAGCCCACCCATGTCATCTCTCTGACGCCCAGACACAACCTGTACACACGTGTGCGCACACACACACACACACACACACACACACACACAGGAACTCATGCACCACATCAATCACCATGGTAATGTCTGAATGGCAAAGTTTTGGCAAGTAAGTGCTCACCAATATGAAACTCATTAAAAAAGAAAAAAGATATAAGAACATTTACACATGGCACACTAAATACCTAAAAACTAAGAAGTTCTGTTTCAGACAAAAAACTCTTTTTAGTAAGAAAAATAAGGTACAAATAAGCTAACATGCTACAACTACATGTTCACTCCAGAGAACAGCAAAAGCTTAGAGGCAAACAAAAAAGCAAATAAGCAATGGGAGACACTGGGTAAACAAAGGTCAGGGGAGCAAGTGACAGGGTATCTCTATGTATAATTTAGATTATTGAACCATGTGACTATATTGCTTACTTTTTAAAGTATTATTGTAAAGTTTAACAACTGTTAACTTTTTAACACTTTTTCTCTTTTAAAAAGAGAAAAAACCTGGACTCAGAATCAGAATCACACTGTATGACTCAGATGAAGTTCACTAACATCCCAAATTGTAGCTTTCTCCTGGATACACTGAGGGAAAGTCATGATGATGAGAGAAATCATGTATGTAGATCAGCAGTGGACTGGCATGGTGGCCTCCACACAGGTAGATCTCTACTATCACCATTACCTCTACAGTCCATCTACAATGCATAACTATACTGTCATTACTACTCTAACCAACATGACACACCAAGACAACTCATGTTCAGAGCATATTAAAAAGGCTCTAAAGGCTGGTCAGATAGCTCAGTGGATTACAGAGCCTGCAAGCAGTACAGGGGCCAGGGGTTCAATCCCCGGGCCTGCTATGCTGCCCCTTCCACACCAGCCCTGCCCCAAGCACAATGAGATGGCAATTGAGACCGGGCACATGCCTGTAATCCCAGCTCTCAGGAGGCTATAAACAGGAGGATCACTAGGAGTCCGATCAAGCAGTGAGACCCTGAACTTTCCTAAAAATACAGAGAGAGAGAGAGAGAGAGAGAAAGAGAGAGAGAGAGAGAGAGGAAAAGAGAAGAGAAGAGAAGAGAAGAGAAGAGAAGAGAAGAGAAGAGAAAAAAGAAAAGAAAAGAAAAGAAAAGAAAAGAAAAGAAAAGAAAAGAAAAGAAAAGAAAAGAAAAGAAAAGAAAAGCAAGCAAGCTCTAGGCTGAGAGGCACCTCAGTGCTAGAACACATGTTTAGCATGTATAAGGTCCTGGACTTGATCACTAACACTTCTAGCAGCAGAAAAAAATAGTCCTGAAACCTCCCTGCAGAAGGCAGAAAGGCTGCAGTTGTGTGGATACATGTCATTTCTGTGAGAACCCCAGTCTGGGTCCCTAAGCCTCTCATTAGTCACTCTGTGCCTCTCATTAGTCACTCTGATCCTGACAACATCTTAAACTATTTTAAAGATGTTTTAAAAATATAAGTCAGGTTCAAATGGGTAAGGAAACAAGGAAGGGGGTAGGGGAAAAGGGAAAACTAAACAAAAAAGAAATAAAGAAAAAACTGAAAATAAAACTTTACCAAATGAGGAGGGGAGAAGGGATGAATGGGGGGATAGGGTGATGGGGAAAAAAAAAATCAAGTTATATCATATACAGATACAAATTCTCTATGATGAATGTGAGCAATATGTATGTAAAATGTACCAATCAAATCTGAGTTTTAAAAAAATCTAAGTCAGCTCCCACACTAACAAAAGTAAGTCTACACGCACAGACTGAGCATCTGGGAGTTTCCTGATTAGAACATACAGAGAACAGTGCTCTAGGGCCAGAGCACAGCTCAGCAGGAAAGTACTTCCCCACCAAGTTCAGGAGTCTGAATTAAATTCCCCCACACACACACACTGCAACAAAGACATGACACTTCAATACATACCTTATGAGACGTTGGGGAGCTACACAGAGGAGGCATACAGGGAGTAGCCAGGCGGTCTAAATGGGCCATGACAACTACTGCTGTTTGTCTTAAATCAATAGCAAGTTCATTGTCTTGAGGAAGAGTAAGGTACCTCAGGAAACTCTCATTGGGACTCAGAGGCCCAGATAAAAGCTAGATTATATAAGCAAATAAACATAATTAGAATGGTGAAGAAAAGTTGTACAATCAGCCTCTAAATCCTCTTTACATTTGTTTCTTCTAACCTATAAATTTAATTTTGGCCATCAAAGACAATCCTGATGATACGATTACACTGTTATCTTTACATGTATACACCACTGTAAAATGCATACAACACTGGCTGACTGTGGATGTGTATATTTACTGGACTACACACACGTTGACCCCCCTATGCAGACTCCACAGGGCTTCCTAATACAGCCCAACTACTGTACAGGCACGCTGCCCCAGAGCCCCACATGAACACAGAACAGACTCCACCAACGGAGTACGGCACCTCAACTTTGCTCTGACAATTGAAAACAAAAACATTTCATTTTAATGTGAATGATGACCACTTTGGAGAAAACTCAATTTTACTGGCAAATTAAGTCCTAGTTCTAATAGTTCCAAAGGCAAAGAAACCTTATCATTTAAGAGTGTCAAGTGACAGGTAAATAGGGAGAAATCACCATAATGGAATGACTCTGTTGCTCCCAGAAAAAGACAAAATCCAACATGCACTGTAAAGAGCAACAGTCCTGAAGTCCCAGCCCAGGCAGACACCCTTCCACTGACCCAGCTCAGCCTCCTCAATGGCAAAGCATGTAGCTGGGACTAAACAGACGTTAAGTCAGGTGATGCACTCATATTACCTGGCCCATAGGCATTGCCATCCAGCAATGGCCCTTTCTACTGTTCTTTCTGGTATTTAATTTCAAGTGTGTGTTTCAAACTTCAGCCTGTACTGACAGTTTGTGCTTGTTGATACAAGTCTCTTCTATGAGCAGCGCAATAGAAGAGACAAAGAATGGAGATCCACTGGCCTGTCCTCAGAAGAAACTACTACTGGAGACAGAAAGAAGACTGCATCTGTGGGTGAGTTTTATCAATAGGAGCAAAGATCTTCTCAGTATGGAGATTGCCCAAAACACTAGAAATAGAAAGCCCATTTTACCCAACTACCTCTACTGGGTATATTCCAAAAAGAGTTAAAGAAATCATACTACAGTGATGCATGTAAACACTTATTTACAGAGTACGACTCACAACAGCTAGGCTCAAGAAATAGCCTAGATGCAAATCCACTGACAAATGAATAAAGAATATGTAATACATAAAAACAATTGAATTTTTTTCAGCCATAAAGCAAGGAATTCACATTATTTAGAGGAAAATGGATGGATCTTAATTCTATAATGTAAAGTAAAATAAGCCAGATATGGAGAATTAACTATCACATTAAAGTCATGGCACTGAATATTGGAGGCTTTCTAAAAAGAGGCAGACACTAGAGAGACAGACAAATACACACACATCCTCATGTCTTGCTACGTGATGTCCTGTACCACTCTGGGACTGACAGCAAAAAAGACCATCATCAGACAGCCCTCTTTCTTGTACCTCAAGACGTATTAGCCAAACTTTTTCTTTAAAAAGACTACTTCATAGTATTTCACTACAGCCAGACAAAAAAGATAAACACAGAATCTAAAATTCACTCCCCATGGGTCAGAGAGATGGCTCAGTGGAATAAGCGCTTCCCTGGCAAGCACAAAGGCCTGAGTTCAATCCCTGGTTCTACCAAAAAAATAAAATTCACTCCCCTTCACAGCCAAGCACAGAACATCAGCTGCTGAAAAGAGGCACTAATTCAGTGGCAGAAAAGCCAACATGGTCAATACACAGCAGAAGGGCCGGTGGAATAGCTCAGTGGACTCAGTGCTTGCTTAGGTACCTACAGGGGCCAGGCATGCAGTGCAGGCCCCGCCCTCGGGTGCGCTGAGCCGCTGATGGCGTCCAGGTATGGTCACGCGCACCTATAATCCCAGCACTAGGGAGGCAGAAATCAGGAGGATCAGTATGAGTCTGGGCTATGTAGTAAGATCCTACATACACACATACACACACAGCAGACAGCACCAATGTTGAGACACTCTCTTCAGACTTAATACACACCATGCAAAAGCAGAGTCCAGAGCCTATAGCTCAGAGTTGACTTTGGCCACTTGCTGCCATATGGAAGAATCCTGATAGTTCAGTGGGTGTTTCGCCTCATCAACATAATTCGTATGTCACTTCCCAGGCCTGCCCCATCTGACTTTCAGCAGTCATCAAATACAAGCACCTCCTAAGACAATCACTACCATGGACATGCACCCTGGCCTTGTTATACCAGCCTAACTAACACAACCAGAATAATTTTCTACTTGTAATATTCTAACAAGTAGAATAAGCACATTGCCTAAACATCAAGTGCCACGTGACACTTACATGTGTGTCCCCCTCAGCCTGAGGTGTATCTTTACTACAGATGATACTCTGGAACCTCTGCAGCAGAGGAAGCAGGGGGGCACTGGTGCCCTGGGCAGACCGTTCATTGTCCGTTTCCTGAGCCCCACTGTCCCACAGTTGAAGCAACAACAGGATGGCAGACAACATTTGGCTAAAGAAGAAAAAATATTTATTCTCTAATAAACATAGATTACCTTTTTTGCTATGGTCAGTAAAAAAATAGAAACAGACAGGTAACTAAAAGAACATTAAAATAATGAATGCTGTGGAAACAATAAAATCCCCAAATCAATACCAAGATTTTTATCACTAGAAACCCACTCTGCGCTGACAGGAAACATAAAAAAAGTTAAGACATTTAAATAGTACTTTTTACAGGAAATTTCTGGGATCTTAAATCAATGGAACAAAAATAATTATTTGAGAAAACTAAGGAGGAGAAAAAATAGAACAAGTCCTAAATATTTAAACAACTAAGCACAAAAAAAGGAAGAAAAAAAAAGTATAACTCAATCTGGCTTCAGAAGAAAACTGGGACATGATTCCCTTACAGAAGACCACACATTTGCTGCAGCAGAGAGTGGTTCAGTGAAATTTCAGAGCGTGCACACAGGCATCTCGAGGAGCTCTCGGGGCCACTCACCTCAACGTGCCTCTCTGCACAGCCAGTTCCAGCAGGATGGCCAGGGCCAAGTGCTGGTCCTGCAGAGGGACTCCTCCGGGACCTTTGCTGCCTGGTGTCCCATGAACATCCCTACAGTGGCAGCAATGGGGACAAGCTATCAGTATTACTGACAGCAGCACACTTAAATCATATGTACACATTAACTATATTCATTCTCCCAGGGAAAGACATATTTAATATTCAAAATCAGGTTTCTGAGTTTTGTTTTGTTTTCTTTCTTTTTTTTGGGGGGAGTGCTAGGATTAAACCCACATCCTCTTTCCTGCATGATGAGCAAGTTTTCAGCTACACCTAAGCCCCTGAAGAGGTATCTTTATTAAAAGACTAATGGAACGCAGTCCTCAGTTCAATCCCCAGTACCACAAAAATAAATAAATAAATAAATAAAAGTATTAATGGAGATACAAGAAAACAACCCAATTTTTTTTTTTTTTAATGTATTTAGGACAGGGTGTACAGGGTCTCACTATGTAGATCAGACTCCTAGTGATTCTCCTGTTTTCAGGCTCCCAAGCACTGGGTTTACATGTGTCACCATGCCCAGTCTAAATCAGTATCTCAGCACACCCCAGGGGCGAAGCCAGCACAGCACACCTACGATCAAACCCAGGATGCTGTGCTCTGCCTAAGCAGGAGCTTTATTCCGCAATCTGCTATCTGGCCAGCCCTAACCCAAATTTCTGAAACAAAAATTAAGTGTCATCATTACTCAAAATATGGGTAGAAAAATGTTTAGACATGCTTCTAGTCTGAAACAAATTCAAAAACCCTAAGAACTGTGTAACACTCAAGACCAGAGTTCTTCTTTCTCCTTATGATGATTCACATTTTTAAAACTAGAAAGAATAGCTATGTGCTATAATGTGGATATTAAACACTTCCCAAAGCCATGTGCTAAAGGCTATGTGGAGACAGGAAGAGGAGGATCAACCCCAGAGCCTCGCTCATGGTACCAAGAACTCTCCCTCGGCCCTCCCCAGCACCACCTTGCAGGTTCTGGCTTTGAATCTCAGCTGCTCATTCCTGTATTATCTATCAAGACTTCATGTTGACTGTAACCATCACCAAGAGGCACATAAGAAGGGCTCACTTTATCAAACTTTTTGTAAAGTATTACAAGCTTCAATCAGAGGATCATAAATCATCTAAAAGGCAGAGAACCAAAATGCGGAAGCAGAGGGCTGAGAGTGCGCTGGAAGCTGAGGTATAAAGCCAGCCTACTGGGTTTCCTAGCCCTAGGGAGGGGCAAGAATGAGGCTCAGTGGAAGACTTCCACAGGAGGATTTGAAGAGACAACTCACCCTGTCACGACGGACCTGAGGAATCTGGTTGCTCTCTCTACCACCTCTAGCCACACAGAGGACACTGAGCTCTCGTCAAAGAGGGATGCCTCAGGCAGAGCTCGCAGGGCATCCAGGGACTCTTGCAACAGCTCACTGCAGAGGTCCGCGTCCTCACCTAGGCACACCTTCAATCAGAGGAGGCTCCCCAGCCTCCACCAGTGCTGACTGGAACAGCACCCCTTTCCTGCTGCACCCCAACCAAGGTAACAAGATACCACTGTCACCTGTCCAAGCCCTCATTTTACACACCCAAACCTCACAAGACTTTCTCAAAGTCAATTCTGCATTTGATGACAGTCAACTAGGCAAAAGAGGCTGAATATTCCTTATGTGAAATGCTTGGGAACAGAAGTGCTTTTCAGATTTCAGTTATTTTGGAGATTATGGAGTATTTGCATACATTCTGAGACCTCTTAGAAATGAGACTCTAGCCTACACATTAATGTTATTTGCTCTACACACACACATACAGCCTGAAGAACTATATGCAAGATTTTTAGTGCACCTACTCATCACATGAGCTCAAGTGTGGAATTTTCCATTTACAGGGTCTTCTCAGTGTCAACAATTTAGGATTTTGGAGCATATCAGATTTTAAATTTTTAGGTTTAGTATGTTCAACCTGTACTAAGACCTTATTCTTCAAGAAATAAATCAGTACTAAGGCATTTCATAATGGTGGTTACTGAGACAGCGTAGGGAAGTAGGAAGGGAGGATTACACAAACATATTTTTCTTTTCTAAATATATATTTTTTAAATATAGTCAAATATTCTATAGCCCCCTCATTATACAAACAATAAAACTGAGACCAAGAAGGCATATAGGATCACTTCTAGGACACATGGCTGCAGACTCGATCATGGGAGGTAAATCTCCTGATATCTCAGGGAAGCAGAAGGCAAGTCTGACACACATACCTGACCGCCAGGCCCTTCGTAAGAATGCAAAGGCAAAGGAAAGTGCTGCTCGGGATCCAACTCTAGCAAGTCCTTCCACACCTCTGCCTATGGGCCGGGAGCTGCAGATACACACAGGAGTAAGGAGCACAATGGTCAGTCAGAGGACTGCAGACATACCAAAATAAAGTAACTCTGTGGTACTTACCCATCCTCATGTGTCTTATAAATTGTTTATAACTTAAAAATAAATGTTAACAAGTCATAATTTCATTTTACAATTTGTAAAAAGTTATATGAATGTCATAAAAATTATCATGCAAAATATTAGAAAAAGGGCTACAATATAAAAAATGTGTAATATACTTGATCACACACGGCAAATTAATTTTATTTTGTAGCGTGATACATAGAATTTCACACACAAATACATAGCATTTCTGCTAAAAATTCAATGATAATAATAATTGGAAAATACTACTAAAAAATTAATAACATAGGATGAGGTCCTCAAGATACAAGGTGATACTGTATTAGAAGTAACAATGTGGGGCTCAGAGGGTTGCTGGGCCTGGTGGGCCACTACATGGATACCTACACTCATGGTAGGCCTGAAGAGAGAATGGAGAGTGGTAGAGTACTACTGCTGGCTGCCTTAAGAAGTGGGTGGGTACCCAGGTGAAGTCTTTCCTTTAGCAAGAAAAGTGTCCTGGGTTCACCCCAGTACAACAACAATAATAGTACTACTACTACTACAAATAATAATGAGAATGAGAATGATAATATCAAGTTTAAAATTCAAAAAACAGTGCTTCAAGTTTAAGGTATGTGTAGAATAATTGCTTTAGAATTATCTGCAGCACATGGAATTCCTACCCTCCCCTTTTGAAAGAGGCTTGATAAAATGATGGTAGTTTTATCATTCTGAAAGTAAATTTGACTTTTTGGAAGCAGCCAAAACTATTCAGATCAATACTATAACAAAATTTACTTTATGTGTATTTGTAGATCAGCTCATTTTGTAGAAGCCCTAATTATCCTATGAACATTGTTAAAATAAGTTCATTTTCTTTCAAGGAAACTAGTGGGGTTTTTTGTTTGCTTTGCTTTGTTTGTATTTTAGGGAAGAGTGGTCTACAGGGTGTTTAGGGTCTCACTAGACTTGTAGTGATCTGCCTGTTTACAGCCTCCCAAGAACTGGGATTACAGGCATGTGCCACACACCCAGTCTCAATTGCCATTTCAGTATGCCCCAGCATAGTTCTGATCTGGCCTGTTTTGAGTACTCCTCAATAACAGCACCATACCTGAGGTCCTAAAGTGGTGCCTGGGAGCCATATCTGGTTTCAACTTGTACTCTGCTGTTTACTATGTATGTGATCTTAGGCAAGTTGCTTTACATCAATGTGATATAACTTTCTATCAAATTGAAATAAAACCTGCTTCTTTTTTCCTTTTTTTTTGCAGGGGGAGGGATGGAGGGAGTCTCACCACGTAGTATAGGGTGATCATGAACTCACTATGTAGCCCAGGGTGGTCTCCAGCTCACAGCAATCCTACTTCAGCCTCCCCAAGTTCTGGGTTACAGGTATGGACCACCACCCTCAGCTAACAACAGTACTTTTAAAAGTGTGTGTGTGTGTGTGTGTGTGTGTGTGTCTGTGTATGTGTGTGTGTGTGTCTATATGTCTGTTGTATTAAAAATAGAACATACCATAGGAAACACAGTCCCCAAAACAAAAAAATCCACATGCTAAGTGGAAAGGAAGGAGAACCACTCCAACATCTGCCCTTGGAGAAAGCTATTCCAGGAACCACTCTGAGCTAATGTCTGCACAGTGTAAGAACCATTAATTGTCCAATAAGTAGCTCTTTAGTTTATAGATTCCAGAAAAAAGAAAAGACTTCGACTCACTCCCATTCACAAGTCAGTAATCTAACCCATAGCTAGTTTCACAAAAATATACAGTACACCATGATACAGTAGACAGAGAAATGAGGAAAGGAAAAATGACAGAAACTTAGAAGATATGACTCCACATCTATCAGAATAAAAGGGACAAAACCATTGCTGACAAGGATGTGGAGAAACTAACACAGATAACTGGTGAACATGTAAAACACAGTGACTTGTGGAAACAAGTGTGGCAATTTCTTAAATCTAAATCCAAGCCCCAGCAACTCTACTACTTCTGGGCATTCATCTCTCTCACAAGAAACTTAACATGTACACAAAGACTCTGCCTGAACTGTCATGGGAGTTTCACTTGTAATATTCCAAAACTAGAGGACAAAGCTGTGGTGCATCTATACTGTAAACTGCTACTGAGCTACAACAATAAGTGCAAAAAAAGTTAAGAATCTCAAGGGAATGATACTGAGTGAAAAAAGCCAATCTCAAAAAGTTAAGAGATTAGTAAGTCTCCAGGGGTTAAGGTAGGCAGTGTAGAAAAAAGGTGAGTGAGCATACAAGATACTTTGCCACGGAGAAAGGGCCCCACAGCCCAAAGCTGGTATGGTACTGCTGATTCCACACAATTACTTTTGTTTTTTGGTGCTGATAAAAGAGGTCTTTGGCTATGTACAGGGCTGTGGTTGGCTGCCCTGCACAAGTTTAGCCAATGTTCATCATCTGACATGAGGCTTACATATTCTAGTGGCTGTTACGTCAGTGCCTCAGAGAGCCAGTTGATAATATTGGCAGATATCCACAAATTAAAAATCACATGCCTGGAAGTGTGTCTTGTAATAAAAGAATCATATCAAGAAGGCAAAACAAAGCATCTAAACTGCTGAAACACAAAACACCCTCTATTTCCTGAACAGTACTGGAAGAAAACAAAAAGGATACAATGTTGAAATCTTATTTTCAAACCTAGACTTAGATATAAACCTTTGGCTACCACAACTACGGACAGAAAAATTATTGAAAATAATGACAAGCCAACTTGGTGATACATCCCTGGAAGCCCAGTACCTGGGAAGTTGGATCACTGTGAGTTCAAGGCCAGCCTGAACTACATAGCAAGATCCAGTTTCAAAAGGCCAAATAGATAAATAAAAATAAAAAATAATGGCCCAGAATATGCAACACTGCCTGTTACTCTATGAGTAAGCTGACAGGGCCATTCTCCAGATTACACAAAGCACAGAAACAAGAAAAATTAAAATTTCATTTGGTGAAAAACAGGACATCGAAACCCTTTAATTTGCCTTTTAAAAAAACGGCTTGAATTTTACAGTAAGCTGTCATGAGAGTCCTTTCTTTGTTTTATTATTACCTTTTCTTGTCCATGGAAGGCTGAGAAACACTGCTGCTTTTCCACTTCACCTTGACACTCTCCTGAAACACACTTCTGTTCAAGGCAATGAAATAGCGCTCCAGGATCACCAGCCTCTGCTTGAGTCTCAGGGCCGAGAGAGTGGTGGTGGCCGACTGCACGGCCAGAGCTTGCTGCTCTTTAACCAGCACCGAAAGGCATTCCTTCAGCTCCTTCACATCTAGAAAAGTCAGTAAGAACAACAGCTGCCTGTCAACAGCTTGGGCACCTAATGTTGAGAAGATAAGACAATGACAATAGGAAACACCCTACTGATAAAATGTGCCAAGAATGGGCTCAAAACATTTTGCACATGATTAACTCAGGCAATCTTCACACCAAGAATCAGGAGGCAGTACTTTACATCCTTTCCCTGAATGAAGAAGCTTGGTTAAAAAACTTGCCCAAGGTCACAGAGGAGTACAGCATGACAGAGATCTCTCTTAGCCACCATGTTATACTGCCTCTCTATAAATATGTAAAAGATGTTCACATGGAACTATGAAGACAACCCTCAGTAGCACTTCTCCTAGATAGAAACAGAAATTCATTTTCTTATTATGAAACTAAATGCAAAATAAAACATGGTATTTCAATAAAGTCACTCAGCATAGCCCGATGGTGCATGCCTGTAATCACAATACTTGGGAGTCTGAAGCAGGAAGTTTGCTGCGAGTTCAAGGCCAGCCAAGGCCACCCAGTTAAGTTCAAGAACAACCTACACTACAGACCAAGACCCTGTCTTTAAAAAAAAATTACTCAGCATACATGATTCATAAAAGGTAATAAAGTTATGGGGTATCTCAATTTTTATTCGGTTTGTATGCTGGGAACTGAACCCAGGGAAAATGGACATGCTAAGCAAGTGCTCTACTACTGAGCTATGACAATATTTCAGAGGAAGATAAAGTAATCAAAATGTGTGATGAGTAAGTGAAGTTTCATTATACCATTCTATCTCTGCAAATGTTTTAAATATTCATTGGTGAAGATTTTTAAGTAGCTAGAAGACAGTTATGAATGAAAATAAAAAGGATTCTCACCTTCTAATTAAGCCTCCATCCACCACCTAACAGCAAAGACAAGAGTCAAACTGTAAATTAAGTCACCTCCTACCAGCTCCCTAACTGGCACACTCACAATGGTGGGATGAGAGTACCTATGGGCCTCCAGTCCCTATGTCCTAGCTAATGACCACCAACACCATGAGGTCAAAAGTCACTAGTTTAAAAACTTTAGGCCCTGAGGGGCACCTGCCATATCCCTACCAATTTCCCACAAAAGACAAGAGTTTTCTGGCCACCCACCATCTGCATATGCCTTCCATAGGACAGCAGACTATGAGATGGCATTAAGGAACACATCTCACACTCCAGAAAGGCCAGAATAGTACACCTCCACTCACAGATGCTGGGGCCACCAAACCCTGCAGCAGCAGTAAGATGCCACACTGGCCTCCAGTATCAAAAGCTCTAGTAGTTAAGAGCGGGGGTCATGAAAACTAGATGAAGATAACTTTTAAAATCCATACAGGGCCCAACAGAAAGATTTTTAAAAGTCTTCATATTCCAATTCTGTATGTCAGTGCAACTCCTCTCCCAGGAAGGTTGAGAACAAGAAGTAAAAATCTTTTTAAAATTTTGTCTTCAAGGGATCCTCACAGAGCCACTTTTTAGCTGAGGATGTTGGCCTGGTACAGAGATGTCCTAGCTCTCACTGTGCCAAGCACCTTCACAGACAGTCCTATTAGGAATAAATGCCCAGCAGATGTTCCTTCCAGCCACTGTATCTAGAAAAAGCTTAACCCTCCCTCTGGAACTGTGGTGACAAACCCATGGCACATGTTACTTATAACACGAAAGAAGATACTGTATGAGGTGTTTCTCGACTAAAACCTCAGTATTAGATTAAACTGCAATGTTACCACATTGCAATAAATAAGTGGGGCTGAGGCTGCACTACAGGTACTCATCTTTTTTTTTTTTTTTTTTT
>PVKA01020083.1:0-17046 GCA_004027165.1 Ctenomys sociabilis | reverse complement strand
ACTAGAGATTTCAGTACACCTAAGATAAAGATACCATGGTAGCCAGATTGCTGTTTCTCCCTCCTCATGATGAAGACTCAGTAAGGAAAAAAAAAAAAGAGAGCCAGGTAGCTGGGCCCAATTTCCTCAGGATATCGAGGAAGACACATTTTAAATAAACTACAAGTTTTGCTAGGAGAAGTATTCTTAATCTAGGAAATGTATTTAGCAAACTTTCACTAGCCTCGGATTTGTTTTTGGTAAGCATACCTAAAGCCATACTGCACAGGGTATCACTCACGCCCAGAAAAGCATAACTTATAATCTATGAAACATAACATATAGCCTAAAACTCTCTGGCTATAAATGAAAACACAACACATCTTAAGTGCATCTGTGGATGACTGGTACTGTGTGTGGTAGATGCCAGTACAGGGTCTGAGTGGTGTTTGTTTTGGTATTTGTTTTGGTTTTGAGATGAGGCTTCACTATTCAGTTCAGGCTAGTCTTGAATTAACTGTGTAGCCCAGGCTGGCCTCAAACTCATGGAGATCCTCCTGCCTCAGCTTCTCAAGTGCTGAGATTAAAGCATGTACCAGCACACCCGGCTTCAGTCTGAGCATTTTGGGGGGTGAGGTGATGGGAATGCTATACTACTGAGCTAATATTCCCAGACCCCAGTCAGAAGTTTTTAAACCTCATGGTGTTGATAGGCACTGGATAGAACATAGGTACTGGAGGCCCTACTCTCATCCCACCATTGGGAGTGTACCAGTTAGGGGGCTGGTAGGAGGTAACTTAATTTGCAATTCAACTACCACTGTCTTTACTGTTCAGTGGACTTAGACTTAATTGGAAAACCAGTCTTCTGAATTATTTTCATTCATGTGACTGTCTTCCAGCTACTTAGAACTAAGAGTCTATACTCTGACTATAAAATAGAAACGTGACACATGTTAAGTTTGAGGTGACTGTATACCTCACTGTGATGGTGTCTCTCCCACTAGGTTGCACAAAATGACAACTCTGAAAGCAGCACACTGTGTCTCACATCTCTTCCTGCTTTGCCTATACCACTTGATTACATAGACCCTTAAAGCAAGTTAAGTAACGGGGGCTAGCACTAAATTCTAGGTCAAGTCAATCTGGTATGGTAAGCCAATCTTGTGTGTTAGTTCAAGTCTTCTAACAAGAAGGTAAAAAACAAGTAGCCAGAAAGTTATTTCAAATCAAGAATATTTGGCCAAGCCAGAACAACCTAACCTCATTATTCCTACAATAGCAAAACACAGTTTTCAAGTACACAGAAAATGTTCAACACAATAGTTTATATATTGAGCCATAAAGGAACAAAATCACAGAAAGTATGTTCTCTGACCCCAACTACATTAATCAGTAATCATGCAGGCTGGGAATATAGTTCGGTGGCAGAGCACTGGCCTAGTATGCACAAGGTCCTGATTCTGCTCCCTGCCTTTCACTCCAAAGGTAGTAAGCACTAGCAGGAGGTATGTGAAAGCCCCCAAAAATTTGGAAATTAATAATTTCTAACAATAAATGGATTAAAGAAGAAATTATAAAGGACATTAGAAAATACTTTTATTCAGAGGCAAAAAGATTCTAAGTTCTATACAGTTACTTCAAGTTCAATCCAGACTACATGGTGAAATTCTGTCTCAAAAAATATATTTTTTTCTTTTCTTAAATGAAAATGAAAAAATATTTCTAAATCTGTTGAGTAAACACTACTGGGAGGGTATTTACAGCTTTGAGTCCTTAAATCAGAAAAAAACAAAAGATCTAAAGCCAATGATCCTAGCCTCTACCTTAAGAAAATAGAAGAGCAGAGAGAACTGAAAGCAAGGAAAAAAAAAAAGGAAGCAATAGAGACTAAAGCAAAAATCAGTGAAAAGGACAGGAAAACAATGAAGGGGATCTATGAAGCCAACAATGGTCTCTTTCAAAAAATTGAACTGGTAGGCTCTAACAAGTCAGATAAAAAGGAAATTCAATACCAGACACAATTCAGCAAATTTCTTGTTTATTACATTCTAGACAACAGTGTAACAAGTAAGTAAGTACTTTACCTCACCAACTCTCCTCATCATGCAACAACCCTGCCCAGGTAGACAACTATCATTAAACCCAGATGTAAACTCAATTTAAATATACATTTACATTTATATCCATGCAAGAAAAATGTGTACATCAAATTGACAGTAGCAAGTAATTCTGGAGAAAAATGCTACTAGGGTAGTCAGTCGAGCAGAATTCCTACCTTTTAATGTATGCATTTTGACAACAGAATTTTATTTACCTAAATTCCCTGTATGTTTAAAAACAAAAAGGAGTGCTAGCCAGAGGTACAGCTTAGTGGCAGAATACATATTTATGCTTGCACAAGGCCCTGGGATCAACCCCAAGAATAACAACAAAATTAAAATAAAAATGCCCCAAACATTAAAAAAGCACAAAATTAAATAAGGTAAAGTGAGAAGCAAAAAATAAAAATATAAGTTTAACTTCCCTAAATATAAGGAATAGGTGACTATAAAAGTTCAAGATAAAGAACTACCACTGGGGGAGGAGGCATTTAAAAATAGGAAAAGAAACCGAACTGATATTTCCCCAAAGAACATCTATAAATAACTAATAGGTACATAAAAAGACACTCAATATCATTAATCATTAGAGAATGCAAATCAAAAATTGGGATATCACTTCACATTCACTACAGTAGCTACTATCAAAAACAAATTAAGTACTGGTTAGAATGTAGAAAAATTAAGATAAAATTTTTGTTTTTGTTTTTGTTTTTTTGTTTTGTTTTTGTGGTACTAGGGATTGAACTCAGGACCCTGCGCTTGCCAGGCAAGCATTTATTCTACTGGGCTATCTCCCCAGCCCCACTATGGATAAAAGTTTAATGGATCTTCAAAAGGCTAAAAAATAGAATTACCATATTACCCAGCAATCCCACTGCTATGTATGTACACAGAAAATTTAAAGAGCTGGAAGGGTGTGCATGCCTGTAATCTCAGAACTCCTTTTTTTTTAGTCATTTCAGTGTTAAGTATTATCTCACCGTTTTCAATGTACTTCTCTGACAACTAATGATAAGGGCTTTCATCTTGCTATGTTAATCATCTTGATGAAATCAACTGGAATATCCCACGGGTAGATTCAAATACAGATGTCCCTTGGTAGCTATGGGGATAGGGCTGGGCTTCAGGATGCCCAGACACCCAAACTCTATGCTGGGAGGCTGAGGCAGGAAGATCACTGCAAATGAGGTCAGCCTATGTTACACAGTGAGTTTAAGGCCAGCCTTATCTACACAGTGAGACCCTGCCTCAAAAACAAAGTTGAAGCAGAGACTCAAAGAGATTAACTATAAGCCAATGTTCATATCAGTACTATTCACAAAAGGCAAAAGCTGAAAGCAATCAGTGTCCATTAACTAATGAATAAACAAAGTGTGGGATATACATTTATTTAGCATTTTAGAGGGGTTTTGTTTTTTTTGTTTTGTTTTGAGATAGGGTCTCACTATGTAGTTCAGGCTGGCTTTGACCTCACTAGATGGCCAAGGCTGGACTCAAACTCTCAGGGATCTTCCTGCTTCAGCCTGAGTGCTGGGATTATAGGCATATGCCATCACAACGGGCATCATTTAGTCTTTAAAAGAAAGAAAAATCTGACATAGACCACAATGTGGCTTAATCTTCAACACAGCAGGCAGGCTGAGCCGCTAAGGAGTCCAGGCAGGCATTTTGTGGTGCACACCTATAATCCCAGGACTAGGGAAGCAGAAAACAGGAGAATTACAAGTCTGACCTACATAGTAAGACCCTGTGCCAAATACATTAAAAAGAAAGCTAGAGCAGTGAAGTGCAGACAGACAAAAAGAATGGTAAGCCGAGCATAGTGGCACACACCTATAATCCAAGTACTCAGGAGGCCAAGGAGAAAGACTGTTCAAGACCAGCCTGGGCTACAAAGCAAGTTCAAGGCCAGCCTGAAAAGCATAGTGAGGTCCTGTCTCAAAAAGAGAAGGCAGGAGGGAGGGAGAGAAAAGAGAGGGAAAGGGAGGAGGGAAGGGATAATGGTTGCTTGGGTGCCCATAGTGTTCAGCAGGTAATTTCAATTTTGTTAAGATGAAAGAGCCGTGGAAATGATGGTGCTGATACTGCACCACAATATTAACATATTTAAAGTCAACAAACTATAAGCAAAAAATGGTAATACTGCTAAGTTTTATGCTGCATATACTTCACTACAATATAAAAAATTTTAATCTGAATTTTAAAAAGTTACATTAACAAATAAAACAGTGATCAAAAAGGTGGTTCTGGAGCAAGCTCCCAAAAGACAGCACTTCTGAGGAGGACAGTACCTGGCTGCTTGCCCCACACCCAGCTCTCCAGGATGGCCTTGGCACTACAGGCAGGGGCCGGAACCTCTTCTTCATCCTTCTTCTCCTTGTCACTCAGATCTTCTTTCTTCATTCCACTTTGGGTATCAACACCATCATCTAGAGAATTAAACATTTTAAATCTATAATTAATTGTTTTTCAAAATGCAATGATTACCTGTCAATCTCTTGATAAATATTCCTCCCAAAAATGGAAAGTTGCAACACATATCACTGAATATTTAATGATTAACAAAAGGAAAAACGAAAAATATACAAATTATAACCAATATAGTATAATTTCTTTAGTAATAATGAATATACTTACTTCTTATTAAAAGGGTCAACGTAAAGAAACCAATATATTACTCATATTCTTCAAAGCTTGTGCCTTTCAAAATGCTATTCCATCAATTTCCTACTGGATTTTGCAACTAAAAATTAAGTCTTTACTGCCAGGCATGGTGGTACACACCTATAATCCCAGCACACAGGAGGCTGAGGCAGGAGAATCACTAGGAGTTCGAGACCAGCCTAGGCTATAAAGTGAGCTCAAGGCCAGCCTGAACTGTATAGTAGGACCCTACCTCCAAATGACCAAAAAGGAAATAAAGATTAAGTCTTTGATATTTATCCACCTAAAGTTCACACTAATGGCTTTAATTTCCTGGGTGATTCACAATGAGGGGCCCCCTCTTGCCAGGCAAGCAGAGCCATCTCAGCACACCACAAAGCTGGCACTCTGGCACTCTCTCCCTGGTTCCAAGGACCAGGCAGCCCTGTCCTCAGGCGACTCACTAAAACTGCCTATCTCCAGACAGGGAAATGACTCACATTGCACTCTCAACAAGCCCCAGGCCTCCCTTGCCCTGGAAAGAGCCCTTCCTCATTGGTAATCTTATCTAGCCATCTGTGGTGACTGTGGTGACTGCCTGCTTTGGGTTCTTCAGTCCTGCCACCACTGTCAACCCTCCTTAGCCACTCCATAACCTCCACATATTATTGCATGAAGTGCCATGAGACAGTTATAAATCTTATTAAGACTGGAATTTTAATTAGCCAGATGTGGTGGTGCACACCTATAATCCCAACACTAGGGAGGGAGGCTGAGGCAGGAGGATCACTGCAAGTTCAAGGCCAGCCTGGACTACATAATAAGTTTGAAGCCAGCCTGGACTACATAGTGAGACCCTATCTCAAAAAAAACTGAAATTTTATAGCCCAGCTTCTTGGCTGAGTAACATTTAAGTGATTATTGGCCTGATAAGGCTGATAAATCGACACTGTTCATGAATTTACTGTGAATAAATTCTGACATTGTGAAAACACACATACCTAGTCTACATTACTGGCATAGCTCAATCACAACACTAGGATACCTAAAAACCTCTAAGGACACTGTTCTGCTCACAACACTTTGAACAACACTTGTATAGATTTTCACACCAAGCATGCTCAAATTCTCTACAACATTAAAGTATGTCCAACAATCCCCTTAAATTCTAACACTTTGTGCAATTAGCTCAGACCCACAGATTAAAAGATCAGTCCCCCAAGACTGCCCCCATTTCAGATGCTAATTTCAAGCAGTTGGTGTCCAGGTTATCCACAACTTCTATCTGGCTTAGTTACAAGTGGAATGTTCCCATAACTACTCCTCATATTTGACAGTCTGTATACATAAACCCCTTATGCATGTGGGATGTATTCCAAGACCTCCCACAGATGTCTGAAATCACAAAGTTGCAAATCATACATGTACTTTATTTTCTATACATATATATACCTATGCCAAACATTTAATGTATATATTAATCACCATACAATATTAATAACTAAAAAGAATTATAACAGTATATTTTAATAAAAGCTATGTAAAAAGCTGGGGATATAGCTCAGTGGCACAGCACCTGCCTGACAAGCACAAGGTCCTGAGTTTGATCCTGGGTGCCACCACCCCAAAAAAGGAAAGAGTTGACTGGAAAAGACATTATAAAGGACATAAAGGAGCAGATGAGACAGGATGCAATCAAGCATAGGAGCTTCAAGTCCTCATGGAACTTGGGGCTCGCTGTACACATGCTCCCCAATCTGCAAATTTGCTGAAAGTGCCACACAGGAAATTTTATGGAGTATTCATTACATGTGCAGGATGGGCAACTAACTGCATCCCTAGCTGCTCACTTCCCTGAGATACGGGGTGGATTTGAAAAATCTCAACCCGCTACTCACAGCCCAGCCCCTGCCCATCTTCTGTATCTTCTTTTCACCACTGCATGCTAGGGCTGAGACCCCATACATCCAGGACACACAGGCAAGCACTGACCACAGAGCTACACTGGCCCCTACACTGAGGCTATGTGGAGGCTGCCAGCCACCAGTTACCACATAGCAGTAAGACACATGGTATTCTAGACTGCAAATGTTTTGGAAGCTGTTCATTCAGTTACAAAAGAACAAACACCACATACTACAAGATGCTGGTATCATGTCACTGAAAACAATTTCAAAAACCCTGAGTCAGAAGTGGTAACAGAGATCAAATATTATGTTACAATATCTACAATCAATCCAAACATATATTGAAGAAACTACTGTATTGCTAACAACAACAAAAAAAAAAATCAAACATCCAATAGAAAAAGAGAAATCAGTAGAGGATACTTAAATTAGCTAATGATATAACGATATGCTCAAATTCATATTTATAAAAACATAAATTCAATTACACATAATCTTACACTCACTAAATTGGCAAATATTAGAGCTAGAATATATGCTCCCAAATAGGTTTTCATTTTTCACTTTTTCATCTGGTTTCATTCACTGATATTTCCCAAGTCCTAGAACAACACAAGACAGGTAACAGTACTCAGTGATCTTTCAACAACCCAACAGCCAAGCACTAGGAAATAATAAGAATGAGGCTAGCAATACACACCCACAAACAAGGGGGACAGCTCGACGACAGCCAGTACACTCAAGCGCATGAGTCACAGGAAGGCTCCTCATCTGTGCTAGGGTCTTCACACACACCCAGCGGAGGTCCTCAGCACCCAGGGCTGTCTCAGCACCCAGGGCTGTGCAGGCCAGTATGCCACTGTGAAGCTGCTACCGAGAAAAGGAGCTGTGCAGCCTAGACAACCATAGCCATAGCTCCCAGATACGGTGCTGTATGGATTCACCTTGTCCTAACTGCACCCTTATTGAGGCACAAATCACACTGTAATTATCAGAGTAACCCTAGTCAGCCTTTTCTGCAGTTTCTTCAGGAACCCGTCATAAAAGGAACCACTAGAGTGGTACTATGAAGCTATACACATGGACACTGGTTGCAGGGATGTGCCTGACTCTGATGCTGTACACCCAAGATGAACCACTTTTCTCCCCATTAGTACAGCCCCTTCCTGACCCAAACTTTTAGGGTCCAACAGGTCTTCCAAACACCCAAGACATTTCTGTCACTAAGAATCCTCACTAAACTCCCTCCAGTAAGTCCTAGCTCTATGTGCCTCCCTTCCTTTGCCCCTGTTGTGCACAGTGGAGCTGGTCCTCACATGCTGAGACTGCACTACTCCTAACAAGTGCTGAACAGCAAAAAGAACCAACTTCCATTTATGCAAGTCAGAAATCTGTGCACCATGAACACAATACTAATGGAGAACGAATCAGTGGCTGCTCCAGGGTCCGGGAACCTATGACACAATGGAAGAGCACAGGGAGTTTTTTCAGAGGTAAAACTGGATCCTTATTTTGGCGGTGACTATAGGATTCCACATATGTTAAAATTTACTCAACCAGACACCAAAAAAGGAATAAATATAAAATGCATGAAGGGCAGTACTAGACCTCCTGCTTGCTACTGAGCTACATCAGCAGCCTTGTTTGAGACAGATTTTTGCTGTTACTAAGCTGCCCAAGCTAAGCTTGAATTTGCAATATTCCTGCCTCAGTCTCCCAAGTGCTAGGACTGCAGGTATGTATTATTACCATATATAGAGATTTTTTTTAAACTAAGAAAAAAAAAAAGTTTAATGCTTCTTATTAAAATTAGCTTAAAAATGAAAATCAAAACTTCAATAAAATTTCAATATAGTTCAACAAACCTGTATTTAACACCTAACATATTTAAAGCACTTTTATACAAAAGTAAACTGGTAAGCTTACTGTAAAGAAATACTAGGGGAAAAAAACTGTTTTGACATAAACTGCTTAATGCAATTCCAGCTTTGGAGAGAGTCATGACAATAGTATACAGGTCATGGAGGGCCTTAAGACAGCCCAAGAAATCGCGTCACACAGGAGAGCTGTGTCCTCAGGCTGCAAAGGCAACACAACCCAGAGTGGGCCCAAGGGACGCAAGGAAACACACACCTGGGGATAGACGGCAGGGCCATGTGACACACAGACAAATCCCCATTCTGACCTAAGGAACTACACACAAACTAAAGCCTCCATTTCTTATTTTAATCTAACACTAAAAATGAAAACAATGTAGAATTAAGCTTAAGAAGTGAAATACATTTAATTCAGAAATCATATGTAAAAAACAAAGACACGATGTGAAAGGAAAAAGAGAAAGCAGCTGAATGAAATTAAAATAAGATAAAATGTACTATGCAAAGCATTAGGCCCCACAACTTTACAAGATCCACTTAATTCTTTACCAACAACCCTGTGAGGAGACAAACGTTGTCATCTCCAATATACCAAAATAAGAAATATGCTCATAAAGCAGGTCCTAGCCAGGAACACAGAGCTCAGATGAACTCAGGTGCTGGGGCTCGGGAGAGAGAGCTCAGCACTCTAAGTGCCTGCCTGTGAAGCACAAGGACCAGGGTTCAATCCCTGGTACTACAGACCCTCTACCAAGTAAATAAACAGAAGATTTTTTAAAAAAATTAAAAGAATCCAGGTGTTAACTCTAAGTGTGAAGTTTTACACTACATGAGATTTACTCACTATGGACATGAGGCCAGATCTAGCACACACTCTGTATGGTCAGAAAGCAAATAAACAATTGCTACATTTTAAAACAGAAAATAATGCCCCAAAAATAGTATTCTATAGCATGTAAATGTTAAGGCCCTCCATGGACCTGTGTACTATTGTCATGACTCTCTTCACCTTCTGGTCCATAGTTTCACTGGCCCACAACCACATCAATCATTTAGCAATCATTTAGCATTTTAGCATAGTTACTGCAGAATCCCGTACCTATGACAGCGATAATACAGTACTAAAACCTTAAAGCACCCTCATTCCTCCATATCCATGAGGGCTGGTTCCAGGATCCCTCCCACAGTTTTGGCACTAGTCAGCTTTCTATTACTATGACAAAATACCTGAGATAATCAACTTAAAAAAAGAAAGGGTTTAGTTTGGCTACAGTTTCAGAGGTTTCTGTAAATGACCACTTAGTTCTGTTGTTCTAGGTTCATGGCACCACAGAACATTATGGTGGGAGCATGTGGCAGAGGCATGCAGCCAGAAAGCAAAAAGAGAGAAAGAGGAAAGGGTGAGCTCCCAATATTCCCTTCAAAGGAACTTCCTAGTGACCTAACTTACTCGTACAAGACCCTACCTCCAAAAGATGCTACTGTCTCATAAGAACAGCTGAGGCTTGGGCTGAGGCCTTGAACACATGCACCTTGGCATCCAAGATCCAGACACCAAAGTCCCTGGATACTCAAGTACCTTAGGAAAAAAATGGCAGTGTTATGGCTATGTCTAGATCTAGCCATAACACAAAGCCTCATGCAGTCATAGGCAGGACTTTTCAGAGGTGGCTGGATCTCTAGTGTGTGACGCTGGGATTGAGGCATGGCCAGTGATAAGAATAAGGGTTCCAGGATGAGGGGTCTGAGTGACAAGAAAGAGGCATGTCGCTTGTCTCTTGCTTGCTTCTGTTATCTTCTAACTGACATGAACTGGTTCTCCTCTACAATACTCCTCTGCCATCCACCCTGCCTTGGAACTGGCTGATTATGGGTTGAAACCTCTACAACCTGAGCTGAAGTAAATCCCTTTTTGCATGTTGGAAGGCTGAGGATATCGCTCAGTGGCCTAAGTGCTTCCCTGACTGGCAAGCGCAAGGTCCTAAGTTCAACCCCTGGTACCACAATAAAAAAAAACAAAAAACCTTTGAATGTTGGGTATTTTGTCCTACCAACAAGAAAACTAATACACACAGTATTTTTATATGAGCTACACACATCTTCCTATACCAATATATCTTACAACACAATATATATACAATATAAATTTATATACAATACAAATCCTGTGCAAATAATTGTCACCCTGTATTGTTTAGGTAGTAATCACAAGAGGAAAAAAGAAATCCACATGTTCATTACAGACATAAATTATTTTTCAAATAGTTTTAATCAATAGTTGGTTGAACCTACTATGAATGTAGAACACATACAGGGGGAACAACTGTATTTGCTACCTCACACTTTGTACAACACTTGCCACCTTGTTCTACACCATGCTATATATTTTACAAATAAAAATAAAAAGCCAAATTCTTCATTTTAACTTCATGCACTGGAAAGGCCATACAATGTCTTCTTCAGGATGAAAATCAGCAACAGCCCCAGGAAACACATAAGAAACAACATTAAACATATCTCAAGTTCTCTCAGGAGCATAAATTAGAACATTTTATAGCCACAAAAGTAGGACGAGGTCCCTGGAGGTCATGAAAACAATAACAGGAATAATCAACAGCACCACGTCAAAGACACCACACAGGTTCCCTTCAGTGTCTGCTTTCCTCTTCACATCTAGAGGCTCAGTCTTTCAGAAGGGAAACATAACACAACCCTCCCATATACATAGCAAGTTAAGAAATGCTAGAGAAGCTTGAAAGTGTGACACATCATAGAGCAAGTTCTTAGCATGCCTATGAGCCAGAACTCAGTTCTCAGCAACAACCAACTCCTGGGAGAAGGAGAAAAGAAAGGAGAAACCTAGCTGCACCAAGGCCCCAGGCAATATATCATAGCAGAAACAGGGGACCAGATTTCAGGGCTGAGGGCAGAGCTAAGCCTGGATGAATTGACATTCTTGTCCACCTACAACGGGGAAATCTATACCACCCAAAGCAGTTTCTCGTCAAATCACCCAGTCCATGGGGGCCTAAGAGGAAAAGCGAATGCCAAAGGAAAAACAGAGTATACTTACTAATTTCAAAGAGGACGAAATAACATCAGGCCACAAATTTGAGGATTAGACTCTAAATGTTGCACTGTTAAGACTTTTTCTACAATTCTTCTAACTTCAGTGTGTCTACATCTTAGAAGGTTTTATTTTTATCAAAGACAGATTTTGTTTCATAAATGTGCATACATACCTATCCACTGTCTGTGGAAAGATACTAACCAGTAATAACACCTCTGAGGAATATATAGGGAAGAGAAGCTGATGTCTACAGAACAGGATTGAGAATAAATTTTCTCTTTACTTAGGAAAACTATAAATTTAATATCATACCCAAGAAGTAACATAAGTACTTCATAATAAGCTGAATTTTTTAAAAGGTCTAATAATGTTGAATTAAAAGGAAGTAGGGACGTGTACCTGCAGTCAACGGTGATGAAGCAGGAGGGTCACTTGGGCCCAGGAGTTCATGGTAAGCCTGACAACACACCAAGATCCCCTCTCCTTTTAGAAAGGTGGGGATGATATAAAAGATTTGGAATCATTGCTGCTGTAACCCCTCTGCAGTCTCTGACAGGGATATTCCTTTACAGGCCAATTTACAGTGAGAGCGTGGCCATCACTCAGCCTAGACTCTTAAATATCTCCTTGTGCCAGGCACAAGGCTCAGCACAGGTGACACAGTTAAGAGTTCATAGACCAGACACTAATATTTTCTGCTGCCACTGAACATCAACTACAACCACAGGCCTGCAAGCAGCACAGACATAAAGCCAGGCATTTTTCCATACACATCACTACTGCACCACATATATATCACATTTTAATTATAACAATAACATAAAATGCTCTTTCATTAATTTCATTATGAACTTTGCAAAGTTTAGCATACACAACAAATTGAGATTAACAAATTCTGTCAATAGCATGTCAGATTCATGAGCAGTATACTTTCTCATGAGGATAAAAGGCACACGTATTACTGCTGAGGTATCTCAGGCTTGCTGAAATCCCCTTCTTACCGCCTCACCCTGCACTGCACCTGGGCAGTACAGACAGCCCCCTTGTGCACCCTGGGACATGCATATCTCATCATTCACAGGCAACTGCAAGACTGGGCATCAAAATGCTCTCCATACATGCTGGGGGTGGGTGACACTGAGGTGAAACTCAGAATTAGTAAACATAATTCTGAGTCAACTGAACAGAATATATAACAAGGAGACTTTTAATAGCAAATACTGCCAAAAATACTCTTGCCTGTATATGAGAGATTTTCCTACCTCTGTAAAGGACTATTAATTATGAAGCTCACTAAATCTGGTGACAGTCCTACTCTTGACTGGCTAAAACAAAAAAACAATAGGGCTGAACAAATAGCACAGCGGATTAAAGTTCCTGCTTAGGCAGACACAGGGACCAGGAGTTCAATCCTAGGGCCTGCTGTGCCAGCCTCACCCCCAAGGCACACTGAGATAGCAATCCCAATCTACACAGTGAGATGCTATAGACTCTCTAGACCTTGTCCTACATACAAAAAATAAATAACACTAATAATGACTTCTACAACCTAGCAAAATGGAATCAAGAATCCCCAAGGGAAAAAAGAAACCTGTTTTTTTTGGGGGGGGGGCAGCCATCACTCAGAAACACTAAGTGGGAAATGGAGAGGAAGGCGAGCAGCAGCAGCACCTTGAAAGCACTTTTTTCCATACAGAATCCAAAATAACACAATCCAAATGAACTCGTTCAGAGTTACGACTATTTAACAATTCTGGTTAAAAATAGTTCCATATCTGTTCTATATCTGGGTAGTAACAGTTTGCCTTATAACACAAGTAATATACATTTTGTATGCCTTGTATCTACAGAGCCTAGTTAATCTGAATTTTCTACATTTCCTATAGTGGTTTTGCTCATCAGAAAAACTGACATGATTTCCAGAAGTTTTTTTTTTTTTTTTACCTGGATCAGGATACCTTAAGGGCAGGTCTAGTAAGGCATGAGGATCTGGGGATCAAACCACAGAATTCTGAGCCTGATTTCTTCGCTTAAGCAGGCACTTAAACAACTGAGCCAATGGGCAGGCCTCCTGACATGATTTCCATGTAGTGTTTATGAAGTGAATATTATAATACTATGGATTTACCCTACTTGAATTATAAAATTCCAACAAACTTTTTTAATATCTCCAGAAATCATGTTGTCCTGTAATATATAATATTAGAAGCAATTTTCGAGACCATTTAGTATAGACACTAGCCCAGTATTAAACTTAGTTGGGGGAGCCAGACAGATAGCTCAGCAGACTAAAGCATTTGCTGAGGCAAGTGCAGGGACCACAGTTCAATCCCAGGCACCACAAGCCATGCCAGCCCTGTCCCCAGGGTGCGCTGAGTCGGCCACAAGAAGAAAAAAATGAACTTCAAAAAATCTTAAAAATTAAAAAATAAATTGAAAAAATAGAGGTATATAAAGTAAAGTCATATTAATATGCTGAGCTGTGAATGGCTCAAATCAACAACTTCTATGGATAACCCACTTCTATTGTGGACTGCTGACCTATATAAATTAGCTATCCTTGTTTTGAAAATCTATAACATATGTATTATTGTATATTATCCTGTTTATGTCATTTTTTTTCTATTTGTTTTTGCTTCTATTTTTCACTCTTCAAGTTAAAATACAAATAAAAAAATTTAAAAAAATAAACAAACTGAGTTGGTAACAAATCTTTCTCTCAAGTAAGTTTTTTTTTTCTTTTTTTTTATAAATAAAGGGTAATAAATGAAAAAAAGACAAGAAAAAAAAAATCACAGGACTGTCCTGCTATAATGCTGTATATGGTTAGATTTCTAAATTTCTGTGAAAAATATGTAAGTGTTCATTCCTTTTTTTTATTTTTTGGTGGAACCAGGGATTGAACTCAGGCCCTTGCGCTTGCCAAGGAAAGCGCTTATTCCACTGAGCCATCTCCCCAGCCCCTATTCCTATTTTTAATTTTGTTTTTCATATTCTGTAGGGACTTGAAGTTTAACATATCAACACTTGATGGAAAATACCAGTTCCATGTTATGTCTAAGATGACTGATACTTAGACAGATAGTTAGGGTAAACTGAACTGCATATGATGCGAGGTAATAATAAGCTTCTCTTCCGGAGGGTTAACAACCTATGTTTGCAGATCAAAAATTAGAGAAAGAAAAGGCTGCAAGGTCAGCCAACATTTTTTTTTCCTTTGGTCTTTTTTGAGACAGGGTCTCACTATGCAGTTCAGGCTGGCTTTAAGCTCGCTTTGTAGCTCAGGCTGGTCTCAAACTCACAACAATCCTCCTGTCTCAGCCTCCCGAGTGCTGGGATTACAGGCATGCACAACCACACCTGGCTCAGCCAACATTTTAGCCCTAGCCTTTCAAGGTCAGTGAAGACTCAGGACATAGGAAAACCTGTACTGTAACATCATGCAACTCAGTTGTGTCCCAATTTTTCTGGTCAAGGAGATTATGGGGCCACAGAGAAAAGTGATCGATGACGTAGAGTGTGCCTAAGAAGAGTCACATGGAGAGAAAACATTCTCTCAGGCTTTCACAGAGAGCAAATTGGTCAAGCAATGGCCGTGACTCATCCACAAGGCTGACAGTGGCAAAGAATCTACAAAGCGCGGTACAGGGTTACAGGATAAATCCTGAGGGTACATGACTGACCTTATCAGATACAAAAGTTACATTTCTTGTTATATAAGTCTTGCTTTATCTTGGTCTTAACCATCCAGCAGAAAAGTATAAAAATGAGGTATATAAAGTAAAGCCATATTAATATGCTGAGCTGTGAAAGGCTCATGCCCACAACTTCTGTGGATAACCCACTACTATTGTGGAGTGTTAGATTGTTTTGCTGAATTCACGTACCTATAGTATTTAAATGCCAATGGAATATCCATCTCTGACAAGACTAAACAAAAAAAGGGTAACAAGGGAAAGACTATGCTGTATTTGTATATACAGAATAGTCAGGATAGATATACAGCTACTTTCACTGAATTCAATGAGTAGAAAGATTTGTACTAATAGTGTTTAGACAGGATATCCTGTCTGCTTCTTGTACTATGGATAACCACTAAGAAGGTAACAATGTACAATATATTAATTATTGAAACTGTACTATTAATCAGTTTTGAAACTGTCTCATTGCTATTTGTTTCTCAATAAAATAAAATTTTAAAAAAGAAATGTTAAAAGAAAAAACTCAAAATAAAAAATAAAAATAGTGAATTGGTAACTAATCTATATATCCTTCAACAAATCCTAAAAGAACACAAAATCTGCAATCATAGGTCACCAGATTAATAAAACACACATGAACAAACAGCTTTGTTTCACTGTTACCATGACAGTAAGAGACATGTAACAGAAACAACTTTTTATCATTTTATAAGCAAGCTCTTCTTCCTGCTCATTAACATGCAAAATAAGCTATTCAAATACAGACTCAAGAGCAATGCAAAAATGCTCAAGTTTCTATTTCCATTTTTGTTTAATCTGGGATAAACATACACATACTTAGTCTTTGCCCCAGGTTCTTGGCACACAGCTCCTAAAACAATGACTTGGATCTAACAGCTCAGCTGAAGGCTGACCACCAGAAGAAGTAGAAAAGTCATTAAAGGGCAAAGCATTCAGCCCCACCTCCTGACCTCCAAGGAAAGAGGACTGTACAAACTGAGGAACAGATGGGAGTGAGGGGAGGGTGTGCACAGTGAAGGCACAGGAGCTCTACAACCTTCCCTGCCCCACAGCTTATCTGAACTGTGGCCTTTAGAATAAATAGACACATGTGGCTTCCTGAATTTTGAGTCATTCTAGGCATTACTAAACCTGCAGAGAGTGTCCAGAGAACTCACACAGTAGGTCAGACAGAAGTGCAAGCAAGCTGGGAAGACCACTTGCAGCTGGCATATGAAGTGAGGGCAGCCTTACAGGACTAAGCCCTCAGCCTATGGAGCTATGTCAGCTTTGGGAGCTGGTATCAGAAGTGAGCTGTACTCACTTTCAAATATTCCCTATTTGTCCAGAGTAGCTGTCTGTTATGGATTGTGCCTAGCTGTGCCCCAAAGCCTCATGCAGTCATGGGGTGGGGACTTCTAGAGTTTGATATTAATTCATGATCAAGGCTGAGATTATGGGACTTAGAGCAGCTGGGATTATGAGTGTGAGTACTTCCACACCCTGGGGCAGACAGTCTGACCACAATTTAAGAAACATATATCCTCTCTGTAGCCAGTTGTAGTTCCTACTCCTACCTTTTGCTTCTGCTGCCTTCTGCCACCATAAAAGATTGCTCTCTCTCCAGATGGGCGTGGTGGCGCATGCCTGTAATCCCAGCACTCAGGAGGCTGAGGCAGGAGGATTGTTGTGAGTTCAAGACCAGCCTGAACTACAAAGTGAGCTTAAGGCCAGCCTGAACTGCATAGTGAGACCCTGTCTCAA